>WSUE01000012.1:258660-298098 GCA_019633535.1 Tulasnella sp. JGI-2019a
CCGATTAAGACAAGTGCCCCACACATCTATCTCTCGGCCTTGCCGTTCACACCGTCGCACACCCCACTATCACGAATTTATGGTCATCTGGCGAAAGGTGGCCCCAAGCCACGGCGTGGCTGCCTCCAAGGATGGTCTCAGCGGAGCGTGTTTTGTTTAGCTTGGTCACCTGATGGACAGAGGATTATCTCCGGGTCCGAAGATGGTACGCTCTGCTTATGGGATGCATCTACAGGAGCACCCGTCGGAAAAACTTGGAAGGTCGATACTGTTGGAGTCCGCTGCGTTGCCTGGTCTCCCGATGGCAACATGATAATCGCAGGGTCTGATGACAGTACGCTTCAACTTTTGGATTCGAGTACTAGGGCACGCATCGGAAGAGCATGGAAAGGTCACACCAACAGAGTGTTCTCCGTCGCCTGGTCTCCAGATGGCAAATGGGTTGTCTCTGGGTCAGATGATAAAACTCTCCGCGTGTGGGATCCGGCTACGGGTGAAACTGTGGGAGGGGCTTGGGAAGGTCATACCGACTGGGTCTGGTGTGTTTCTTGGTCGCCAGACGGCAAGCGGATCGCCTCCGGGTCGGATGATGGCACTATCAGGTTGTGGGAGTCATCGACCGGAGCACTCGTAGGGAAGCCCTGGGAAACCAAAGGGACGTATGGACTCGCCTGGTCACCCGATGGAAAGAGGATCGTCTCTGCGCATGTTGATGATACTGTCCGGTTGTGGGATGCAGCTACTGGAGATTTGATCGGGGTGCCCTGGGAGGGTCATACGAGAACAGTGATGTCTGTCGCTTGGTCATTCGATGGCAAAAGGATCATCTCTGGGTCTGCGGACAAGACTCTCCGCCTGTGGGATGCGTCTACTGGGGCACCCATCGGAAACGCTTGGCAAGGCCACACCGATGACGTCACGCGCCTCGGTTGGTCACCTGATGGAAAGACAATCGTCTCAGGGTCTTACGATGGCACTGCTATGTTGTGGAACAGTCAAACCGGAGACCCCATTAGACTCGGCTGGAGGGGGCCAAATAGCCACACTCGTCACGTCTACCACCTTGCCTTCGCGCCCAATTCAAACAAAATCGTCACCGCCTCCACTGATAGTACTCTTCGCCTTTGGGATACATCATCTGGAGGGCTTGTGGGGCATCCTGTGTGTCAAACAGCTGCGGTCGCCAGTCTGAAGTTTTCGCTGAATGGGAAATATGTTATCTCGGAGAATGAAGAGTGTCAGACGATCTGGAGGATAGCAGCAGACGAAATCGAGTTGGCTGATTATACGCAGGTTGGGCCTGTCTCTGATGTTCATCCTACTGTTCTTAAGATCGACCGAGACGGCTGGATTCGAGATCCTGGAGGAAAAAGGATGTTCTGGCTTCCCGTTATATTGCGGCCGATAGGTAACTGGGGTCGAATCTTAGTGCACAAGAGCATCCTTGTGATCGAAGTCCCGAACGTCCCAATTATTGACATTTCGGCTTACGTATCCAGGTTTTGATTATGACTTTGATATGTAAACACAATTGGATGATTCAAGAACCTTTTTTGCAACTCATTTTCTTTCTCTCTATCATTGGTAATGCTCCTTTTGCTCGCCGCATGATGCACTTGTGGTAATTGTTTACTGCACCTGGCGCCTAGTTTTGACAACAGATGTCTATCTGGCAACCGTTATGGTCCGACCGGTTGTAGTTTCAACCCAATCATTGGGTTTTACTTATAAAAAACCTTCCGACAAGTGTCCATCAGAGACGACTAAATTATATCACGTTCTGGTGACAGCAATTGTGCCACCGTCTATGCCTAACGCATTACACTGCTCCTTGGTGACGCTCGTCAGCTCCACGAGATCCACGTCGTTCATACATCATCCAACGTACAGCTGTATCGCCTCCCTCTAAGATTCATTCTTCCGACACTACCATCCCTCCATAATCGTGATATTGAAGGCGGAGGGCTTGTTTCTGGGGAGATGAGGAACATTGTTGGAGCCCTGCATCTGATATGTAGTCTAAAATTTGACACCCGTACCACTGGATGGGTTATAAAGTCTGAAATGCGTATCCTTTGATGGTCGTGCTTTCCCTGATGAATGTCGTTTGTTTAGCACCTCCTGCAGCTCTCCTTAATCGCGCGCCACTTTCTGTTGTCTCCCTGGTTCTGATATTCGACATGTGTCAACAACGTGCGGTCTGCAAGCCGGGAAACTTTATCCACCGTTCCTCGACCTAGCAGAGGGCGAGGCGGTTCGGTCCCCTGTTCTTTCATTTGAGGCTATGTTGAAGGTGCAGATAGTCGAAGCGGCAGAAGATGTCTCGGGTCATCCCAACAGCTGATATGTAATCTGAGTTGCGCACGTAGGCTCATGCACGGAGTAAGTTGTTGGGGCAAACGTTTACTTCTCTTGCTAATGTCAAGCCAGTCGTGACTTTTGCTAAGTGAGAAATCCGTTCGTATCTCTTCCAGTGGTTTAAATGGCCAGTGTCGGTGTCAAATTCCTAAAGGTACCAGCACCAAGGAAGTTTAACAGGGTTCTTGATTTGCCACACGAGCAAAATACCGTCAAGCCACTACTCGTGGATCCCGATCCTCCTCGGCTAGTCTCTTTCATGAACCTCTCAGCACCGACCACGAGTGAGGGTGGCCCACTCAACATCAGCCGAAATCCGTCGACCGCATCCATCGCCTCTGGAGCTGGTACCAATGTCAGCACCAAGCGACCGAACCCGATCACAGTCCGACGGCGTGTCGTCGACAAGACTGTCACCGACAGGCGAACGGATACTGGCACTGTGCCCAATGTATCTCCAGTTGGAACAGCACCGGTATCGTCATTGCAACCTGAGATTCTTCCCGAGAATCGTCGTCTTATAGCGTGTCGATTAAGTGAGCGACTGACCTATACCCCGCTCCTCGGTCCATATTGCAATTAGCTAATCGTTACCCCGCCCCTGGTGAAAAGTATCGACGGACCAGTGGCTAACGACTCATGTTGACGCCTCATGGACAGTACGTCCCTCTACCTATCGGTACCTTGACATTCAGCGAAAAGTAATTGACTGTGGTGGCGCCTGTTCAAGGTCCGCTTCACCAAGATCTATCTCTTGATTCGATGTGCCGATCCTTCCAAGCCGTTCCCTCCTCCAGAGCTCAGGCCGCCTCCGCCTCCACCGCCAAAAGAGCCGTTCAGACTGCATAGAGGCCGTGCTGGAATCTTGTCCGAATCTTCACCGCAATATCTGTTCCCTTCATCTCCGCCTCCCATTACGACATCAACCCCATTACCATCAGGACCCTCAACCCCATTCGCATCCAGCAGCACCAACTCTCCAATAAACAATCCCCATTCACGCACGAACACAGACCTTACTACTCAATCCTCAACATTAACACGAACTAGCCGAGCGGCCTCTATTAGTCAAGATATTCCCGAGGGCCGCTCAACGGGGAGCAGTCGAACGTCTTCCGATGGCTCCGATTCAGACATCGTCTTCGCTCATCACCCTGATGACGAGTCTGAGGGTGACGAAGATTTCTTCTTTGATCATCAGGTTGTGGGTGTCAGAAAGTCACCTCATGGGCTTCATCCGAAACGCACCCCTCGCAGGACGAAGAGCGGGACTCTCAGCCTCAGCGGTATCGGTGGCAAGCAAATTACAACGACCAGTCTTACTTTTCACTCCTCAGCAACGACTCAGAGTCTTATGTACGATTCTTCACGACTCACGACATCCGCTCCAGGGCTTGGCGCAAGCCAGTCTCTTGCGAGTCAAGTTTCCGAAGACATATCGAAGAAGCTGGATCTGTATATGAACCGAAGAGGTGCAGAGCTGGGTGCGGATGGTTTCGTCATGTGCAGTTTCTCAACCGGTCAGACATTGGAAGAGCACATGACGTTGGAAGCGCTTCGAATCAGACCTGGAGAGCTCCTGGAGATTCAACGGAAGCATGGGCGTATCCACCTCCCGCGTATTTCTTACGAGATGGCCTACTTCGAGACTCCCGCTCTCATCCACGCCGCGCAGGAGAAACCTCCTGGAAGCGGGCGACATCATAAGGAAGCGCTATCATCATTGCAGAGCAGTTTCGATCGTGCCATGGATGATGGTTCGGCAGTACCAAAGTTAAATTCGGCCCCGTCTCAACAGTCCTCTTTCGCTGACCCTTCGGACGTCGTCCACCAGCATCACGGTAAACAGCCGCGTCGATCCCCTTCTTCGCATTTCAAGAAATCGTCCTCGGATCGATCTACTCACGGAAACGGACACCCTTCACGGGGAGGCAGCAATGGTAGCAGCTTTACCGGTGCAGGCGGTGGAGATGAGCGAGAGCGATGGCGTGCCGAGAATTACGTCCCTGAATCAAATGGCGGGTTCTTGCCGCAAGCACTGGCTGAAAGCCCCATAAGCTTCCCTTCCCTTCATGCCATCGGTGCCCCGATGCGGAAAGGTAGTATCAGTCGAGCAAGCATTGCATCCGCTGAGATGAAAGCGAGCGTAGATGAGACCACCCTAAAGGCGAAGAACTGGAAGGATCGGTGGGTTGTGATAAGGGAGGGTACAGTCATCATGGGCAAAGACAGATTGGTTTGAGTACTTGTCTCCATTTCTAGAAAGATGATTCGCTAATCATGCTGGCTTCTTTTGTCTTATTAGATGAAACCGCAGTATCTGGAGCATTTCGATCTCGCGCATATTCGATCCGTGCAAGAGTCACCTATCCCTCTGAGCTTGCGAAGACAGTATTCCCATGCGGTTAACCCGTCATCCGTCACGGTGACTTGGTCGTCGAAGGCGCTCAACAACGTCGTCCAACCGACCACCGGTGACTGCGTGACTCGATTCTGGCTCTTCGACGAGGCGGGTACGTTTCTTCTGTCAAGCCATCTCCAGGTTGTGCCTCCAAAGCTCACCACCTCCCAAATTTCCTTCCTAGCGCATAACCACCTGTTCCGTATCCTTTCATGCGCGTTGAAATGGAACCAGTCGAGAGCACCGCCGACACCGCGCCCGACCCGTATCTCCAATGCCTCAAGCCCTGTTCCGTCTTCCCTACCCGCGAAGCTCCCAGATCCACCGCCATCGACGTCTTCCTATCGGCCCATTGACCCTCAGATGTCTCCCAGCCGTTCGATGACTTCAACGTCAGATGCGCTGTCCCAATCCGCGTCATCCCTAGACGATGCCAGCGACACCGCGGAACGTTCCCGTTGGCCCCTTCGACCAGCTCGTAAGCGTCTGCCGTCATCTTTGAATGTGAAAAGTAGACCAGTTACTCCAGCGGCAGAGATGGACTTGGATATGGGCACGGATACAGAGAGTGATGATAACTCGTCCTTTCATCCGCAGAGGACGCTAACGAACAGTCGCGCTTCAAGCTTGAGGCGGAAGCCGAAGAATCGGCGGTTGTCGCTAGGGTCTGCGATCAGGTTGGGTCCACCTGACTCGTCGTCGGCTCCCAAGTCTTCCGGATGGCGGCAGTCGCTTCTCAGTCAATGCATTGCGGCGGGGAAGGGAGACTCGGTGCTTAAAGGCGTTCATGAGAAGGTGGCATGTAGTCGTTGGCAGATCGATGATCGGGACGGCGAGTATGCGTCTAGTCGAGAGGGCGCCAAGGCGGAAATGGAAGGCAGAAAGAACAGCCGCGTAAATGACGACACGATCAGCGAGTATGAGTGGGAGAATTGGAAGAGGGAAATCCATGATGACCCAGGATCGGAAGTTACTGTTGGACAGCGAAGCTTCACTGATCAGGCGACTGCACCACCACCTCCACCCGGTCCGATGTTCTCCAGTAACTACACCACAGCACCGCATCTTCAAGCGCCCGACACTCGACGAGGTAGCGTCCCACATATCAGTAGCCCGAGTCAGGCCTTTCCAGGCAGGACTCTAGAGCCGCCGAGTCTCACCCCTGCTACGCCAGCGCAGCCATCATTTACCGACGTCGTTGCCGGCCGGGCACGGTCACGGAGTACAACAACTGTGAAGCAGTCACCGAACGGGCTTGCTCCAATCGATACCACCGGGATGAATGGCGATAGAGTCCGGACTCGGACTACAACGTCCCCATCGCCTTCTCCCATCAGTTCGACTCAGGGCACCGACGTCCGCCGGGCCAGTCTCTTATCAAGATCTTCCAGCAAAAGTAGGAGATCCAGATCATCCACGATCGCAGTAGCGCCATCCGGTTCCAGCTTCTCATTGTATCATCAACCGCCTTCGTCGTCTGCCTTACCAAGCCCGACATCGCCGAAGCCATCATTCTCGTCGCCCATCAGTGTGGTTGTACCCTCTATCGCCAGCGGCGGGCTGTTACGAAGGAAGAAGGACAATGGGTCGAGTGACGACTCGCACATATCGCTCACTGAAGCGCTTGAACTGTCTGGTCCTCCCCTAGAGCCGTCCAAAGCTTCAGGAAAGGACGTGGCGAAGCCTAAGCCACCAGCGAAACCACGTCGTCGTCCAGGTACAGCCGAATTCGCCGCGTCTGCACTGTCCACCTTCGGTGCGCTGGCTACGTTTAACCCAACGCTACCGTCCAGTCGGTCAGGACAGCAGAGAACAGGACCTGGAAGGATTGGCACGCCGCCGGCGGTGGCACCACTCATGACACACTCTGTCATCGACAAGTCTCCGCCGCCATTAGCATCACCGAACCCTAGCAAAGGTCGTCCAAGGGCGGCGACGAACCGAGATACGAGTTACGCGCAGATGCTGAAGGCGCCGCCAACTACGAAAGGCCCGTCATAGTCGGTGACTTGACAATACATAATGCGTTTCGGATGGAACGACGAGGTCTGGCTTTCACTCTCATCTTGCTGCGACGGTCTGTGAAGACGTGCAAGATGAAAACTCATGGTGTCAATGATGTGATAGGGAGTCGGGTTGACACACCTACGAGCAAGCGAGCCTATAAATAGTACGCACATGATCCCTTGTGCTGTCTAAGCAGCAAGCGTATAGTCTTGTAAGGACTCCTGTTCACGCCACGTGCTCCGGATACAGTCGTTGTGTTTCCGTTCTTTACGCTTGCCGCCAGACATGAAACGCGGCTTCACTGCCCATAGTTACTATATTGTCGAGTATATAATATTGCTGGCTCGCACCCTTGACTTTCATTCCTTGCCCTCAATAATCACAAGCTCCCTTGAGCGCTGTAGATCTTTGACCAACTTTCGCCTTCGCCTTCCACTTTCACTTACCACACTTTCTTGGTTACCTGCGCCCTTTGGGCACGCCTTCCACTTTCTAATTCACCGTTCCCCATACACAAACTTGGTTTTGGATACAATTCTTTAATTCACATTCTTTATGCGTTGTGCCCTAATCGATATCGTCCCCTACCTCATCCTCGCTCTCTCCGCAACATACGCTGCACCTCTCCCAGCCACCGAAGCCTATGCATCTGCCTTGGCCACTTCAAATGCGAACTCCTTCACGGCATCAGCAGCCCCTTCGCAAGCTCATTCTCAACTGTAGGTCTCAAAATCAAAACTAGTTTCGATTATATTTCTACCCAGTATACAAACTCATGAGCATCCTCTTTCTTAAAAATATATATTTAGCCGACGGCATCTACCAGAGAGTTGGGAGTGGTATGCGAACGAGTTTAAGGAACGCGCCAAGTGGACATTCATCGGCAAGGTCTTCAAGGGACAGGTTTTGGGATGGAATGTCATTCCAGCGCGGAACGATCCTGAACCTGGGGTGACAAGCGGTAGTAAAGGTGCGATGGGCAGGGTGGTAGCGGCAGGGGAGGAGGCAGGGGAGGGCGCTCGAAGTAGTGTAGAAATTAATGTTGACAAGAGGTGGGACTCGCAGATACGATTTATATAGTGGTCCAAGACCTCACGAAGGAAAGACGGGAAAGATTGCCAAGCAAAAACAGACTGTAATACCATTCTTCTGGTTTGATATCGAGAGAGACTAAAACAGTGTAAGACTAACCGGGGGGCGGTAAACGAGAATTGGTGTAGAAGTGCTGCAAGGACTAAGGAAGCGACATTATGAAAAAGGGATATTCGCATGGGTGGAGGAATTCGTGAAGACTGACAAGCCGTCGACCCTCGCAAAGACAGGAGGGATGGACATCTAACAAAATAGGGGGTTGTCAGAGCAACGGTGTGTCAGAACACGCACCTTATTACGCAGCGATCTTTGCTTTCTTTTCCGCCTAAGAACAAAACGCTGGAGTGAGAAGAGAGAAAGGAAGGCAAGACAGCTGTCATATCGAAGGGACGAGGCTTACAGGTGCAGCGGTCCCAAACCTCTCAGCCCTCTTCCGCTTCCTTTCTTCCTCCAATGGGTCCGTGGTCAACACCACCGGTGCTGCGGCCTTACTAGCGGGCTTGGGAGCAGCTTTCGCTTTCGCAGGTGGCTTCTCGGCAGTACCGTTTGCGGCTGCCGACGTCGACGCAACAGGAGTGGGGGCTGGAGTAGGGGCTGGTTTGGCGTCAGCGACGTATGGGATGCCAAACCGAGCTGCACGCTTCTTCATTTTCTCCTCCTAAAGATGGAGGAGTCGAAGATACGGTTAATCAGTTGTGCTACCTTACAAAATGCTATAAGGACGGTGATCGGAAGATTACTCACGTCATCGGCCAGCGCTTTCGCAACAGCTGGGGCATTAGCATCAGCTTTCTTCGAGGTTCCATTGGCGGTAGTTGTCGTCGTAGCGGCAGCAGGGGCGGCGGCCTTCGCTGCTGATGCAGGTGTAGTTTTCGTTTCATTGAGTGGTAGACCGAACCGAGCAGCGCGAGCTCTTTTCTTCTCGGCATCTGCCTCGAGAGTGGCTGCAGTCGGGGCGGTGGCGGCAGCAGACACAGGTTCGGCAGCGGTATTAGGAGTCGGGGCAGGTGGTGGTTGGGTCACCACTGCTTTGGGCGGAATAACAGGCATGGTGGTGGTGGTGGCGGGCGTTGGAGGTGGCGCCACGGGCTTTTCTTGGATCGGGACTTGTTCTGGGTGAGCGGGAACAGTGACCGCTGGAGTGGCTGGGACGTCATATTGCTACAAGGTTCCATTTAGATAATGGATTTCAATAAAGACTGGGGTCCCCGACTGACCGCCAAATCGTCCGTTTCTGACGGTGCTGGTGCTGGCGATTGGTCTTCGACCCCAGCTGCTTTTAACGCATCCTTGCTCGCGAGGATCCGGGCGACGAGTTCGTGTTTGACGCCACTATGAGCCAAGCCGGCTTTGGTAAGGATCTGCTTAAGGTCGACAACTTTGAGCTTTAGTCTGCAAAGGAAATGGATCAATTAACAGGGAACCCAACGGGCCTCAATTATAATTTTACGCACAGTTTTGCTTCTACGGTTGTCGATGCCATTTTGAGGATATGTGTATGGGGATGGGCTTTGATGGTTGGTTGTTTGGGTGTTTACAACCTGTTGATTATCTACACTTATTCCCAATGTTGAGCGTCATCGAGTGTGAGTCCTCAACCAAACTAAGCGGTGTACAAAGGATCGAATGAATTTGGAAGTAAAAGAACCAAGCTATTGACCGGCTAGGGCATTAACATTAGCTTTCTTCGGTGTCCCATTGGCAGCAGTAGTGGCGGTGGCCTTCGCACCCAGTGCAGGTACAGGTGTGATCATTGTTTCATTGAGTGGTATTGCCCACCGAGCAGCACGAGCTCTTCTCTTCTCGGCTTCTGCTTCGAGGAATCTTTTCTTCTCAGCTTCCGCTTCGAGAGTGGCTGCGATCGGGACGGCGACCGCAGCAGACCCAGGTTCAGTAGTGGTATTAGGAGTCCGGATGGGTTGCGGTTGGGTCACAACTTCTTTGGGTAGATCAATAGGCATGGCAGTGGTGGTGGTGGTGGTGGTTGTGGTTGTGGGCGTTAGAGGTGGCGCCGCGGGTTTTTCTTGGATCGGAACTTGTTCTGGGTGAGCGGGGACATTGACGGCTGGGGTAGCCGGGACGTTACATTGCTATCGCCCATAAAAATGTCCATTTAGATAATGGAATTTCCAATAGAGACTGTGGAACGCGGCTGACCGCCAAGCCGCCCGTTTCTGGCGGTGGTCCTGGCTCAAGATCGACAAGGTTGAGCCTTAGTCTGCAAGAAGATATTGATCAATTTAACGGAGAATTCAGTCACCATTATGACGCACAGTTTCGCTACTACGGTTGTTGATGCCATTTTGAGGGAAATTATACGCGGTATGTAGTAGGCTTTGGTGTTTTGATTATCCACACTTGACCGGTCAACCCAACAGGCCACTGACGGTAATAAGCGGAAGATGACCACAACTGTACAGTATGTGAAGCGAATTGAGTACGTTGAGCGTTACCAAGCTCGAGTTCACTGCCCAAACCAAGTACCTGTCAGGTGCCCAAAGGATTGAATGATTTGGAAGTAAAATAACTAAGCTATTGACACCAGTGGAAAGAGATAAAAGAGCGAAAGGTAGTGTAGTTTGATAACAAAGAACGGACATGAAAGCAAAGGGGGGATGCAATATAAAACTCCCATTCAAAGCTTAGCACCGATGTGAATGGCGACCGCAGTGCGCGCGGTGACACTATAGTTGCTGATCTTTCCTCCGGAGATCGTGACCCTGCGAAGTGGAAATGCAGGAGTTGGTTAGAATGCAGGGCGAGTGAAAGGCAAGTGTGAGTTGGCTTGAATTGATCTTACTTTGCGCCAGTACAAGTCTTGCCCAATTTGGCGCCCTTGGTGACATCACAGTATGTTCCATCAGGAAGGCCAGTTGTGAAGGTGTTCTTCCACGCCGCTGGGTTGAAGTTGATGATCACAAAGCCCTGGCCAGCTATAAGATAACCAAATAACATTAGAGACTACGCCCGTTATAGCAAAGAAAAAAGAGAACTCACTCCTGGCAAACGCCACCTGCCCACTCCCCCCGTTAACCCACTTACTCACAGCCGCGCTCCCAGTCTGCTTATAAAACCCAACCATACCGACGATCTCCGTATACCGATGCTCGCAATGCCATCCACTCCCACCGGCACACGAGCCGTAACCACCATTGGGAGCGTCTTGTGCGGTGTTGGAAGCTGAGAACGAGAATCCGCTGAATACGGTGGGGGTACCGTATCCGAGACCAAGGGCGAAGACGCTGGCGAGTTTGTAGGCATTATCCGCGGATGCGGCGTTGAGGATTCCGGAGGAGCAACCGGACTGTGAATAGGAGTGTGTGAGGAAATGTGGAAATATGAATGAGGGTGGGTTGGGGGGACTTACGCGCTCGCGATCGTGGTTGATGACGAAGGTGTTAGCCTTGTTGGACGGGAGCCAACCTAAATGAACATATGGGAGTGATTAATACATTGGCCCGAAGGAATCTTGGATGTCGACTGACCGAGCGAGGCAATGTTCTGGAAGCTGCTGAGTGCCACGCCGCCCGTGAACGCTTGGCAGATCATTGTAGCAAATTTGAATCTTTGACATCAAAATTGATTGGGTGAGCAGAAAGAAGCGCGGCGATGCAGTAAAACTCACTCCTGGACATCATTGTACGTAGCAAGGCCAGTGTAGCTCAACGCACGGATCGGCCCACCTTCATCCACAACCTCGTGTGTCCAGTAAAGAGCATCCTTGTTATGCACACGACTCATGATGTTGGAAAGGTCCGCCGTCGGAATGTCTGAGTTTTCAGTTTCCAACCGCGTCAGTTTCGATGACACGATCCATGAAAAAAAAAAACTCACGTTTGGAAGCGTCGACACGGAAACCAGCGACGCCCATACCGACGAGGGTGTTGGCATAGGCCGCCAAGGTCGCGCGAACTTTTTCGGAAGCGGTGTTGAGATCTGCGAGGTTGGCCAATTGACAGTTTTGGATCTGATACGCGTTGTTCCAGTCCACTGATGGAGTAGAAAGGGGATGGCAACGTCAGATGTTTAGATGGATTTAAAGGAAGGGTGGTTGCTCACCGATCTGGTCTCCGTCCGTCCCACAATTGTGGAAGTCCGAGCCGGTGTAAGTGCCAGGGTAAGAGTAATGAGCTGCGAGATGGGCTGTCAGGAAGCGGACCAGCGCGCGCAAGACACTGGAATTCGACTCACTGAAAGTGGTTCCCGCAGTGCCAACGCCACTATCGACGCCCGCCATATCATTCCAAAGCAAATCTTGGGAATTTGCCAACGCGCCGCATCAATTGTCCGTAGGCATTGAATGGGCGAAACAAATGAATCAACTCACCAACGAGGACACCAACGCCATGCGACTTGCAAGTGGAGACCATGGCAGCGAACTGAGCTTGGGTACCATGCTTCGAGGTAAGCTTGTACGACACGGCCTGGTAGTCTGCATAGGGTTCAGCCCCAACAGAAGACGGTGTCTATTTATAGACACAGGACTTTGGACTGACCGTCATACCAATGACTAGGAGAGAACTTGACACTCTCGTTAGGCGGAGAGACTTGGACGTATCCATAGCCATTGGCACCGATCCGTGCACATTCAGCGGCAATGGACTCCCAATTCCACTGAAAGAAAGGTTCTCGATCAAAACGAGCCAAATTTGGATGGATCTTGTACAGCGCGCACCTGGAACATCTGAATGATCACTATATACACACAAACGTCAGTCACGTCAAGCAGGTGGATGAGCGGAGGGAGACATGCGTACCATGTTTGCTGCCAGGTGTGGAACGACGGTGATGAGAGGAGTGCCTTGAAGGGGCAGGAGTAGAAGCAAGTACGAGGGAAGAGAGGGAGAGTAAAGAGAGTAGTTTGTATGCCATGGCTTGGCTTGTGGAAATGAATGTCGATGAGCGAACCAACGAATGAGCGGGTTGCCTCTGAGATGGGAGGACTGACGGAACAAAAAGCAAATGAGCGCCTTTTTATACCTTTTTAAGTAGTTTCCCCCGCTCGGAAGGGTCCAACGGCGTCGATCGCGCCTTCCTTCCCAGGGTCAACGCCGATTCTAAGCTAAGCTTCCTTTCTAACCTCCCAATCATCTTTTTGATCGTCCGGCAGGCATTTGCACTTGACTTTGATAACTTGTGCGACCCCAATTTTAGGCTCAGTTGAGCATATAAGCTTTACCGTCATGCCGAAGTCAGCCAAAATATGGAGCTCTCGCATGTTGTGGACACGGTCACAAACGGACCGGGGTCTATATGTGGAGGGGTGAGATGACATCTCTAGCCCGTTATCTATTCTTATTCTCATGCACGTCATCGCACGTTTTCTTATGATACTTGACCCCCTAGAACACTGTTCCGCCTGGGACAGATCGCCCTTATAGATGCGAAGATTGGGATTCCACCAACTCACCAAGTCTTCCACTACATCCTTCCTTCACCATTGTCCCTTGTCCACATCCGTACCCACATCAATGGCTCCTACGGATCTCGAATCGATCAAGAAATTCCTAGCTGAAAAGCACGAGGGAGATAACTCTCCAGTTTACAAAGTCTCTCTCACCGACGAAGCCCTCTTGGCCAACCCCAAATGGAACAAAGGTACTGCGTTCACTCCTGAAGAGCGAGAGACGTTCAACATCGTAGGTAGGTTGCCGTCGAGGGTCAACACGTTAAATGAGCAGTGTGCTCGAGCTTGGGAGCAGTACAAAAGTCGAGAAAATAACTTGGCGAAGAACACCTTCCTGCAGAGTTTGAAGGCTCAGAATTGGACCTTGTATTATTCGTTCCTTGGGAGGAACTTGAAAGAGGTCTTACCAGTCGTTTACACCCCTACTGTACGTCGAAAACCTCCTCTCATTTTCTCACTCGTCATTTTGCTGATATGCGCGCTGTTTCTGGAAATCTCCAGGAGGTATGTCGTCTATCCATTGATGGCGGAAAAAACCCACCTGTGATAACGATGCGATGCATAGGCCGAAGCGATATCCAACTACTCTCATTTGTTCCGGAGGAGCGAGGGCCTCTTCCTCTCGTACCCTGCCCGCGATCGTATGGAGAAGGACTTTCTGAGTGCCATCAGAGGTCGCAAGATCGACCTCATCGTTGTCAGCGACTCGGAGGCCATTCTCGGCATCGGAGGTGCGTCCGGTCTTAGCGTCTCAAGCGCCTTACCTAATGGCTGCTTGTTCCATTGATCCGTTTGCACAGACCAAGGTGTCGGGGTGCGTCGTGTCGCTCCCTTATACACCCGCCGCCTATTTTCTCAGTTCTGACATTTCCTTCTACATCCTAGGGTATTGGTGTAAGGACGTCGTATTCGCGGGGGTTTGTCTTTGAAGCGTACTGATCAAGGTGCTGGTATTTCTTCTGTCATTTACAACAGATCTCAACTGCCAAATCCGTCATTTACACCCTCGTCGGAGGCATCGACCCTTCCCTCTCCCTCCCGATCGTCCTCGACGTCGGGACGAACAACAAGGAGCTCCTTCAAGACGACTTGTATGTTGGATGGTCGCACGAACGGATCCGAGGTGCCGAGTATGACGAGTTCGTAGACAAGTGAGTGTATACGGAGGGTTAGGACCTCGTGATATAATGCATGAGGAACTGACTTTTGTATGATATGGATCAATAGGTTTGTGCAATTGGTGAGGAAGCACCTGCCGCATTGCCTGATCCACTTCGAAGACTTCGGCGTCACCAATGCGCGAAGGATCTTGGACAAGTACCGCCCACAACACGCAGTGTTCAACGACGACATGTATGTACACCTTTTTATTATTTTATTTTTATGTCACTCGTGAACTCATTGTCGGAATCTCAACAAAGCCAAGGAACCGGTGCAGTCACACTCGCCGCTCTAGTTCGTATCCTCTCTCTTCCCTTCATCCCGATACCCCCTCTCAGGTTGAATTCTCTCTGCAGATGTCCGCTGTAGGAGTGACCAAGTCTAAACTCACCGATCAACGCATCCTCGTCTACGGTGCGGGAACCGCTGGCCTCGGGATTGCCATTCAGCTCCGAGACGCCATGATCCAAGCCGATAAAGTCTCTCGCTCCGAAGCCAACGAAAAGATCTACCTCATCGACAAGGATGGGTTGATCCTCAAGGGCTTTGGACAGGACGGACGGTTGAGGGATGGACAGGAGGAGTTCGCTAGGGATGATCAAGAGTGGGAGAGTGAGAAGAGCTTGGCTAAGGATAATGGTGGAAAGATCGGTCTTTTGGAGGTGGTGAAGAAAGTAAAGCCAACGGCGTTGATTGGGACGTCGACGCATGCTGGAGGTTTCACAGAGGCGTAAGGGAATAGGATCAGGCCGTCACATGATTGAACCTGACACAATGCTCTTAATTTCTCTTAGAATTGTTAAGGAGATGAGGTATAGCATTCATATAGCATTGAAAGGGGAAGACAAGGGGGTTAGTCACTGACGCCAAGCCTTTTACCCCTACAGCAAGCACGTCGATCGACCCATCATCTTCCCCCTCTCCAACCCGACGAAACTGGTCGAGGTCGACCCTTCAAAGGCGAACGAGTGGTCGAATGGGAAGGCTCTCCTCGCCACAGGTACGTTGCTCACCCGACCGAGAAGCATCAAGATAACCTGACATCACGCCTGAATTTCCAGGTTCCCCTTTCCCCCCTGCAAAGATGCCCAATGGGAAGGACTATATGTGAGAAGAATTCCATTGCCGTCACTCTCTTGGTGGATCCTGTCTAATTCAAAGCACGGGTCATTTCAGCATCGCCGAGTGCAACAACGCCCTGATCTATCCGGGCATAGGCTACGGCGCCATCATTACCGAGACCAAACAAGTCTCCGACAGCATGATCATCGCCGGCGCTCAAGCGCTCGCAGCCCTCTCCCCGGCCCTCGACGACCCCGACGCCGCGCTCCTCCCCGATTTCCAAGACGCCCCAACGGTCAACTACGAGGTTGCAGTTGCTGTCGCAGAGCACGCCATTGACGAAGGATTCGCCAACGTCAAGTGGGGGAAGGAGGAGGTGAGAGAGCGTTTGAAGGAGAAGATCTGGCATCCTGTGTACGGCAAATACGAGTATCACGAGGACGGAGAGAAATGATCAATGTTGCATATGGGATATGATATGATGTCTATAGGTATATACATGCCAAACTTGTAATAGAAATACACATAAGGATTTCAAATGATATTCACAGACGAGTGGGGAACGAAAATAAGATGGAAGAACAGTGCAAAGAGGAGAGTGGTACATGAACAATACAAACAACAAGGCGTATTTGTGGGATGATGACGATAATGTAGCAAGGGGGGGAGGACATAAGCACGACAACGTGAAAGTGAAGGGGAGATCGAATCAAGGACCCAACGTGAACGCAGCACGGCCGCGACGGCTCGAAGAGGTCGATCGCGATGAAGCCGCTGTGACGCTGATATCGGGCGTCTCCAAGAGGGGTTCAAAGCCCGAAGGCGATGATCCACCCGAGTCCGATGGCGATGCGGAGTTCGCAAGCCCGGACGAAGTCGTGGGATGACCTCGACCATG
Organism: Tulasnella sp. JGI-2019a; assembly: GCA_019633535.1. Lineage (NCBI taxonomy): Eukaryota > Fungi > Basidiomycota > Agaricomycetes > Cantharellales > Tulasnellaceae > Tulasnella sp. JGI-2019a. The sequence goes on from WSUE01000012.1 coordinate 275,047, forward strand.
CCTTTCCTGCAACCCCGCTGCTGCAGCACGTCTCCCAAAGTCCAACAAGGCTCCCTCACTGCGTACACGCGCCACTTGCTCTATGTCCGCGTAGGTCGGCAGTCCCATCGAAGCGTCCAATGGAGTCACACCCCCACCCAAGAACCCTTGAGACGCACGTTCGTAGTCAGGAACGCGGTTGAGGAGTGCAGACATGGCGTTGAGTCCTGTATTGGAAGCAGAACCCAGAGGTGACGCGGGCCGGCTGCCGTTATTATCGTCGGAGAGGAGATCTGCAGTAGATCGTGTATTCCGCTCACGCTCCCGTCCCTGACCCGAGGTTCGTGGCGATTGTGTCGAGGACGCATCAACCAACGAACGGAGGTTGTGGGCAGAGCTCTTCCTGAACCTGTGGCCTGCGGGGCGGGAGTTGGCTGGTGCGGCTGGGATGGTCACGGCGTGGAACGCTGTGGTAGCCAATGTTGCGAGCGCTGCTCCCGATCCGCTCCCTGTCGTACTGCTCCTTCCACTTGAACCGCGTTCGGATTTGTTAGACCCGAAAGAAGTAAAAGCTTTCAAGGAGAACAAGCTGGACCGTCCACCACCGTTGCTACTGCTTCCAAATGAACTCGAGGCAGAAGGCAGCTCGATGTAAGGCTCGTGCTCTGGCGTCGTTCCAGTACTCGACATCCGACCGATCGCCAAACTTGACCTCCGAGAATCCGGCGGAGTATCTGTTCTGGAGGAAGTCCCTGCTGAACGAGTCGAGCTGCCTTCTACACCGAGCGATAGAAGCAAGCCCTCGTCGACGAACTGCAGTGCGGTGGAGTCGTGGATGGTCGCTCCATTGGGTGGAGAGTTAGGGAGTCCAGAGACAGAAGGCGTGTTGGGAGTGGTCGAATGAGAACTCCTCGAATTCGAGAAGTACCCTCCTGAGGGAGTATCGCACCCACTCCTCGAACCCACTGCACTTCCATTCGCAGGTAACGTCCCAACAATAAATCCGCCGGCGCTAGGTGTGTTCACTGCAGAAGCATGAATCACAGTTTCCTCGATGTTGTGTAAAGGGTTCGGGGCGAGCCTTGCGTCTGGTTGAGCGAAGTCGAGCGCGTTCGCCACACGATCGTGCACGTGCGACGCGTACGATGGAAGTGTGATCGATTGCTCTGGTGGAGCTTCGAATCCAGTGCCGAAGAGTAACGACCGCGTGAGATGCGATGCCGCCCGTGCTTCTGAGAGGAGAGAGTGGTGAAGGACATGAATGGGGAGTGCAGCGCGGAGCTCCGAGGTGTGCCCATCGAGGTTCGATAGCATGATGGACCATTTGAGCTTGTAAGCTATCACAATAGGTTCTGATGATAAGTATAGAGATGATAAATCAGTATGTGCGGGGTGCGTGCAACGATGCGGATGAACCACGGAGTGAAACTGACCATCAGAACTACTTGGGGCAGTGAATTTCCAAAGCGGAATCTTCACCCAGGTCGTCAACTCCCCATCTCCTGATCCCTCATCCTGTTCGGTTGAGGCTCTCGGAACAGATGGACCAACCGAACCTGGAATGCCTGCAGTTGTGCAAGGCAACACAGCAGCTCCCATAGCACCGACACCGTAAGTTTCCTCGGTCCACTTTCGGTATGCGGGCGTCTCGGACAGCACGTCGACCGCGACCCCTCCATGTACCTCGTACTTGCATCTTGCGACGACCTTGGAGGCTTGCATCGGTGGTGCGCCCTTCCATATGGTGGACGAGTACTGCTTCACCGTCCCTTCTATGCTTAGAACGTTACACCCTTTGGCGATCGGTGTAAACTTGAGCAAAGCAGGAATAGAGTCTCCGGCGGCGAATGCCTTGTGGGGGAGCATGATGGAGTACATCACTTTTCCCGGCCACGTGTTCTCGATCTCGACTGTCTGAGAGTACTCCAAAGCCTCGGGTGAGAATCCGCGGAGGATGTTGACATTTTTCTGTGTGATCCAGTTACTGGTGAAGGAAGATCGGACGACAGTCGCGCGGAGTTTGTAGGTGACGCTAGAGTTTGTGGTTCCCACAGAGGGTGGGAAGGTATCGTCGATATTGAGCTGAAACGGGAAGATGTGCTGGCCGGCCTTGAGGGTGTGACGATGAGACTTTGTGCCTTCGAGGGTGAGGAAGGCCCAGTCGCGAGAGAACAGCGTGTAGGTGGAACTGTTGTGTCGAAAGTGCCTATCATAGACGGAAAAAAGAGAAGAACCACCGGGAAATCATCGCGAAAAAAGGGAGGAGTCAGCCGTCGATCATTTCATGGCGCGCTTAAGAGTTACGCCGACTTCGAATGGAGACACTTACGCTGGACGACCTTCTTGTTGTGGTAAGCGAGCTTTTCCAGTGAAATTGAGCGCAATTTCGCGGATGTTGGTGGCCTCCTCGAGGTTGACGACCACGTTGCCCGAGAGGAGAACGGGCTCAACCTCCTGACCGACCCCCCTTAGTACGATGGTGTCGCTCGGCAACTGTATCTCGACATGAAGATGTGAAGTGTCGTGGAGTATCATATTATCGATTAAGCCAGGAGTGGAAGGTTGTGAAGGAGGAGCAGAGGTGGTAGCTGAAGCAGTGGCAGGGGTTGATGCATTTAGGCCGTAAGCATCAAAGGGATGTTCGTCCTCCATAATACCTGCCCCTGGCCAATCTCCGGCGCCCGAATGCGTAGCACCGCTGCTACCGTGAGACGCTCGTGGCGGTGCAGGATGCCCAGCCGGATGCAAAGTGAGCTGCGAGACGTTTCCGTGAAACCTATCTGCTTCTCGGATCCCCGGCCCAGTGTATGACGACGAGTCATCCGCATTCAACCTCCTTCCTTCCAGCAAATTCTCATTCACTACTGATAGGACAACTTTTATCAGTTTCACGGATATGATGCGTTGGAACGCATGATCAGTGCGGCATGACGTACCCGAAGTCATGTTACGTGTCTTTATGGCCGGCGCAGTTGATAGATGGCCTCGAGGCTTGATATGGCCGGGTTGAAGCACCTGCTTTTTTTTTCTTAAATGTGTTGCGATTGGTCGGGCACTGACCGACCGATAGTCCAAGCTTAAGGTTATGTTATGGGAGGTGCAACGCACTCGCCGATAACCCCTGACTTGATTTCTTTGGCTGTACACGAGAGTCAAGACCACTGTGTCGTGCAGTGAGAGTGGTGAGCGGTGTGAGAGTCGAGAGGGAGGGAATGGGGGCGGTTCAGGGGACTCAAACGGTTAAAGCAGAACGGTAGAAATCGTCTCTGGAAGGGAAGCTTTATGGTGGGAGATCGCGTGGCAGTGCCCATAATGGAAGCGCGGTCCGAAGCAAAAGATGTAACCTGTGGAACTGTGGAGATGCGCGCATAATGCAAAAAGACGTACTCTATCTCCGTCAGACGGGGGGAACAATCAACCAACTCTGATAACATTTTTTCAAGGGTGACATCCGATGCCGGCTGTGGGGTTCGATCTGCGATCCACCTGCTACAAAGCCGCCGCTCGCCTATCCCCGCCAGATAGTCCGCACCTCTGGGAACGCGGGTGAATTGCATCCTCAAACAAACACTGATGAACGTTCACTACTGAGCATATACATGCGTACGATGCCGAGACATGGAGACAGTCTTGTTTCCAAATTCATACTCAAATCCCTACATAAAGCACCCCCATGGAGAAGTTGGTATCTATGTGTAAGCTTCGGATATTTAAGCGGGTATGAAAGAGGTGGAATGAAGTCGGATCTGCAATTGAGACGCTGGTGCGATCGGTGACTCCGAACCGAATAGCGCCGGGAGATACGTATTTTCAGCCACTCCAACCTCCATCTCCACTATGGGGTATCGTTCTTGCCTTACAGAGACATATCGCGGTGGGATTTTAGGCGGGGGGTCCCTCAGAATCAGAAGTCGAAGACGACCAAAGGCACGACAACGAAGCCAAACCTTTCACGAGAGCGAGAATAGCGACGCCCGGGGAAAGCGGACGGAGTCGGGCCACACCTATCTCCGAGGATGGAAAAGACCCCGTCGCCTCATGGTCTAGACTTGGATGGTCTACGATCGAAGAAAAAAACAACGCGGAGGAGCTCCACGAAACGGAAACGGGGAACCAGGTCGTTTTGTTTCATTCTTTGGAGATTTGAAAACGAGACTCGCGTGGCATGCGTTACCTTTTTTTTTTTTGTGATTGCTTATCGCATAAAGGTTTCATGGTTGCGTTTATCTCAGGCTCTGGGGATGGATAAGCTCGGAGTTATTCAGCTGTGGGGTATGGATAGGTGTGGGAGCGTCGATGTTTGGAATGAAAGCACGTTTGGTGCCCCGGTCCGATACGGCCCGATACTGAGACTATTTGGCCTAGGCATAGACATAGAGAGGAGAAGGTGGACCAGAGGGTAAGACAGCTATGTAGTGCAAATGATACTTCAGCGACCGATGTGATTTGGGGCACAGTTATTTGGAGGACCTCAAGTTGTAGGGACCTCTCAAGTTTCACGCGAAAGACATGGCAGGAGCCACCACCACTCATCTAGTACTACGGAAGTATGTAAACGAATGGCACATGCAAAAAAAGGCGCAACGATGGCGCGGCATGAAGTCACGTGAAAGCGAACCAGTCCACGGAACGAGTACCGGGTACTGTAGCCTTTTACAGGTTGAATTAGTGAAATGAAAAATCTTGTAGCGTAATATAATGAAAACGGTGGTCGTGAAGTTCGCGGTGGAGGTCGGAGGCGGGGAAGTGGAATGAAAGGTGGGGTTCGAGGTGATAGGAGCTGAGAGATCCAAATGGCGACTAGCGGGAATGGCCCAAGGTCTATCGTAAGTGGAGCGATACGCATACGCGAGCTCAGGCAGGAAGGCTTTGGATCCATGCGTCGATCCGTCGGAACGTCTGATTGACCTCGGGTTGATGCCACGGGAACATCAAGAAGTCGTGCAGCGCGTCCGGGACTTCATCGTACGTCACCCAAGGGAAGGTCCCATCTGCCCTTCGGCTCCTCATCAGCTTACCGTCCGGACCTTTCCCCTCGTCACAGTTCAAATCCTCAACCATACGCTGCTGAGTCACCCTGATCTCATCCAAGATCCTCTCAGCGGTGCCAGAGACGATATACGTGCGAGGGAAACCGGCGAACATTCCGGGCACCTTCTCGGGGTCGAGGTTGAGTGATCCTGGAGCGATGAACCTGTTCCTCGTGGCCTCATCAACACCCATGGGTCCAAGGAAGGCGCGGAGAGCCCATTGTGCGAGTTCTATGTTGGGGTTGACGAGGTAGTCTGAGTGGTGGTTCTTGAGTGAGGAGGCTGTGTCGCCAGAGTTTTCGTGTGATGCTGTGACGTCGCACCAAGGGCTAAGGAGGAGGAGCGCGCCTGGAGGAGGCATACCGTCGACGGGCTCTTCGACAAGATAACGGGCCGTAGCGAGAGCCTGAAGCGACAGAAAGGCAATACATCAGCCTGTGCGGCGTTGTTGCCTTATCCTCTTTTGCTCACCAGGTTTCCACCGGCGCTGTCACCCATGATGATGATGTTATGGGGCTTGAACCCAAAGTCGAGGAGATGCTTGTATCCGGCGAGGGCGTCGATGAGCGCAGCAGGGAAAGGAGAATCTAATGGGTAAGGAGGGGCTGACGAGACGCGGTAATCGAGAGAGAATACACGGGTGATTGTTGGCCCCAAGTGATCGATGACGCCACGGGAGATTGCAGCGGTGATGTCCTCAGGATGAGCGGTACCCATGACCTTGGAACAGCACAACCAATCAGGATTTCAAATCTGTAACGACAACGCAGACACCAGGACTCACATATGCTCCGCCGTGGTAGTGCATGATAACCTTTTCGTCCTCACCGGGAGGGGGAGGTGCCTCGCCCCTTCCTCCGCGCCTACCATACCAATATCCGCCAATCTTCGCCGGTTCGACTTCTGCCCTCTCGACATAGTCCCTGATCTCTCCTCGAATGTGCTCCATAGGGAATGGTTTGATCCACACATGTTGGGCCTCCTTCTGATCCGCTTCGCTCGGCTGGTCTCGGGGATCCCTGTGGTTTCCACCGATGCCGAGACCCAATTCGTATCCGAGCTTCTCCCCGGCGTGTTTGAAGAGTCGCACGAACATGGACCGCTTCAAATCCCACGAGGCTCGAGGACGGTTCTCCTTCTTGAGTTCGATGAAGATCCATAGCGGGACCTGGACCATGAGGCCCAACATGAAGGTGGTGAGCAGGAAGGTTTTCGAAAATAACGCTGATGGTGAGAATCCCATGGTCGGCATGGTCGGCAACGATTCTTTAACTTGAGAGGATAGACGGAAGACGTAGGGTGGGGCGGCGGACGCTAGTTGTATTCCCAGAGGGGGGTAGTTTAGGAGGTGATAGATAGAGGGATGAATGGTTTGGTGACTGCCTGAGAGCTGCCAGCATCTGAGGCTTTTATATTGGTCTGTTTCAATGTCTGCGCTGATCGAATAAGCTGGTGAGGTCCGAGCTGCCATCGACTGAAACAACCTTAACGTCAGCCCGGGCGGAGCAACCACTTTGCAAGAAGATACCGTGCTAAAAGGCGCTTATGGTACGCACTTGGCATGGTGCAATGTCGGCATCGGGTAGAAGTAGTATGGAGGTGTATAATCAATACAGTTGGAATGAGTTGACGGGACAGTTGAGGCTACCCACAACTCGGTGACTTGCGCGGCCTGATCCGCGGCACATAACGGTCTCGTCTGGCCTGTGTATGCGCACCACACGTGAAATACGAGACGTATCCACATTTTGGGTGATTCGTCAGAACCGAATAGTATCCCAGAAGGAAAAGGTCCCCATCACTTCAAGGTACAGACTCGGTTTTGACGATCAAGAACCAGCAGGAGCTCTGCAACATGGGGGGCGAGAAACCAGGTTATCTCACCACAATTATCAAAGATGACGACTCATATGACAAGAATTGCAGTTTCACGATTGAATTATGCGGTATCTGGACGCGAAGTCCGTATTGGAGATGAGGGCCATATCAAGTCAAGGCGCGTGAGAGGATAGTAGGCAAAGGCGGTTTAAACAAACGTAGTGTTGATCAATATCGTGTGAAAGTCATGGAAGAGGGCACCGCCATTCAATTCGTCTTATAGAAGCGTATTAAAACAAACAAATGGCACATGAAAAAAAGAATGAATTGCGCTGCAATAGGCGTAAAAGGTAAGATAAGCGGGGTGCTACAAAACGGGCCTGGAGCCCGATGGTAGTGAATATCATGAGCGTGAAAGTGGATTGGTCAGCGGCGAAGTAGCGCCATTTTGGTAGGTTATATTAGTGAAAACAAAGCTTTAGTGTATGTAATGAAAATGGAGGATGAAAGGGGGGCGTGGGGCGTGGTGGAAGGAGGCGGGGAAGTGGAGTGAAAGGCGGGGTGAGAAGTGATAGGAGTCGAGAGGTCTGAGTGAACGAATCCGAAACGCGAATAGTCCGAAGGAGGAGCGATACGCGACAGGCGACGAAATCGCTACCAAGCTCAGACAGGAAGGCTTTGGATCCACGCGTCGATCCGTTGGAACGTCTGATTGACCTCGGGTTGATGCCACGGGAACATCAAGAAGTCGTGCAGCGCGTCCGGGACCTCATCGTACGTCACCCAGGGGAAGGTTCCGTCTGCTCTCCGAGTCCTCATGAGCGTGCCATCTGGGCCCTTCTCCTCACCGCCGTTCAGATCCTGAACCATACGTTGCTGCGTCTCCCTGATCTCGTCCAAGAGCCTTTCAGCGGAGCCAGCGACAATGTACGTGCGAGGGAAGCCGGCGAACATCCCGGGAATCTTCTCGGGGTCGAGGTTGAGCGATCCTGGAGCGATGAACCTATTCCTCGTGGCCTCATCGACACCCATAGGTCCAAGGAAGGCGCGGAGAGCCCATTGAGCAAGTTCGATGTTGGGGTTGATGAGGTAGTCTGAGTTGTGGTTCTTGATAGTTGAAGACATCTCGTGTTCGTTTTCGTGCGATGCTGTGACGTCGCACCAAGGGCTGAGAAGGAGGAGTGCGCCTGGAGGAGGCATGCCGGCGACAGGCTGTTCGACGAGGTAACGGGCCGTACCGAGAACCTAGAGCAACGAATCACATACCAAATCAGCTGGCGAAACACCTTCGTTTATCTCTTCGCTCACCAAGTTTCCGCCCGCGCTGTCACCCATGAGGATGATGTTATGAGGCTTGAACCCAAAGTCGATGAGATGCTTATATCCGGCGAGGGCGTCCAAGAGTGCAGCGGGGAAAGGGGAGTCGAGCGGGTAGGGAGGGGCCGACGAGACGCGGTAGTCGAGCGAGAATACACGGGTGATAGTTGGACCAAGGTGATCAATGACGCCGCGGGAGATTGCAGCGGTGACGTCCTCAGGATGAGCGGTACCCATGACCTTGGCGCAGCAGAATCAATTAGCATTTCAGATTCACAATGTAGCGCAAACACCTGGACTCACGTATGCTCCACCGTGGTAGTGCATAATAACCTTCTCGTCCTCACCGGGAGGGGGAGGTGCCTCACCCCTTCCTCCACGCCTACCATACCAGTATCCGCCAATCTTCGCTGGTCCGACCTCGGCTCTCTCGACGTAGTCCTTAATCTCTCCTCGAATGTGCTCCATAGGGAATGGTTTGACCCATACATGTTGGGCTTCCTTCTGATCCGCCTCACTTGGCTGGTCTCGCGGATCTCTGTGGTTCCCACCAATACCGAGACCCAATTCGTACCCGAGCTTCTCTCCAGCGTGCTTGAAGAGTCGCACAAACATTGACCGCTTCAAGTCCCATGATGCGCGAGGACGGTTCTCCTTCTTGAGTTCGATGAAGATCCATAGCGGGACCTGGACCATCAAACCACACATAAAGGTGGTGAGCAGGAAGGTCTTGGACAGCAATGCTGGCGGTGAGAATCCCATGATCGGCATGGTTGGCAACGGTGCTTGTCTTGAGAGGGGCAAAGACAAGGTGCGGGTTTAGGTTGTTGAAGTTGAAATAGGTTTATTAGAGATGGAACAGTAGATGGAAGTGGGGCGGTGTGCGCTTATTATATTCCCAGAGACTGGTGGTGGTTAAGGAGATGAGATAGGTTGGTGATAAAATCCTGAGAGCGGCCAGCCTCCGAGGCCTTTATATCAGCTTTTGCTCTGATCGAGCTGTCATCGACTGAAACAAACGTTATGTCAATTCGGGGTGGTGCAGCTTCTTTACGAGAGAGTATCACGCTCAAAATGCTTAGCAAACGACACTCACTGTAATCTTCTAGTGTCGGCGCCGGAAGGAAATAGCGCGGGGGTGTTCAATAAATGCGGCTTGATGAGTTGACGAGACAGTTGAGGCTCGTTTCGTCACTCCTGTACCGATACGAGGCACATGAGGGTTTCGTCCAACCTGTGCATGCGTACCACACGTGAGACGCAGGATGTATCTAGAAAACCTTTGTGCACTTTGGCACGGGATGATTCGTCTGAGTCCGTGATGACCCATCAATCAGGGTTGTCTGGGGAACACGGCTGCTTGACGCACAAAAAATGACTATTATCTTCCAGCTCCAGTACAAAATGGCCGACGTCCTGGGTTGTCATTGTAGCCGCGCAGCTCAACTCCGTTCGGTCGACATGATTGTTAGCGCCCATAGCGGGTAACCACTGGTAGCGCAGCATACCTTGCCATAGAGTCCCCATGTTAATCCTCCAAACCCCTATTTTGGAGTCAGTCAGGAAACACCGGGCTCGATGTCGCATTTAGCCGTGTCTACGTTGTGTGTGTCGGAGTGAGACCCAGTTTCACATACACGGTCTTTCGTGCGAAGATTTCCGCGTTTGGGGCCGCGTAATTTCCAGAAAATCCACGGAGAAAGTATGCGTGCCTGTATCAATATGCAGTGGTTTTTGGAAGCGCTCATCAAGACTTCTGCATGCTGTGTGTTGCACGGGCAATGAGCTGACGAGGGGAGTCATAGCAGTGGTTCGAGACTCGTCCGCCGGTTTTGAGATTCAGTTGCAGCACAAGCACCCCATGTACAGCTGCAAAATCATTGAAGGAGAGAGAATAGCTTTCAGCAGGAATAGATACCAGAATGAGTCACCGATGAGCATTATCATAAACAACGGCAAGCGAACAACAATTCAGAAGCTGGTCCAAAGAAGATTCGGGAGTAATAAAACACTGTGGTTTGACTTCTCTGTCATTCGTGGCATAGCATCCATTACATACTCCCTCGGTTATCGCGCGACATTCCCCCCTCTACCCTCTGCATGCAGACGAGAGGCGCATTCCCAGTTGAGACGGAATTTTGATCCTCATTTTGTCAGGCTGAATCACGATATAAATAAACCACTGGACTTCGACTTGGTATCTCAAGATGGCGGTCCCCTCGGTTCTCCGAACGTTTGTAATGGCCAGCTTTCGATTCTGACACACAGGCGTGTGTCTGAGTATGTTGTAACGGCCGTACCTCGAGAATGTATGACCTAAGTCTTGGAATGAACCGTTGACTCTCACAAGCTTCTGTAATGTATGAAAATGTCGAGGATAGAAACGTACCCCATCATTTACGGGTGTCACCCTGCCCAAGAGGTCAAGGCAAGAGACAACGATTCCCTGTCACCCTGAGTGTCGAGCCTGAGATTTGCTTTTGGTAAACCAAGGTGCGCTCAAAGGCCACTTGGCGCGACATCTCAACCCGTTGATCCGAGCGCACCCAGGATGGTCTGCGTTACGTTGAGAGAAAGTTTTATTACACAGATATCGGCCCGGATACATTTTCATGCGTAATTCGAAGTGATCAGAATGCATGAACTTGGAAGCACATCGGAGTTCGTGCAGTGAGAGAGCTGTTGGTTGCGTCGCCTGCGCAGCATACAAAGATATCATGAAGGTCTTGTCCACGCAGCTCATCGAATCTGCGGTCGCGGAGTACCGCCTTCCTTTCCACTAGAGGTTGTCGCTTCAAGACCGCTGATCTGGGGAGTACCCACTGTCAGGGTCGTGCCAGACGCCGCTGGCTGCTCTTCATCCGGTAAGACGGGTGGTCGAGCCTTTGCTCGCCTTGAAATTAAACGGGGTTCACAGTGAGCGCTGCTCTGGATTGTAGTGAAGGGGCAACGTGAACAGGTCCCCACCATGTTCTCCAATGCTCGAACATTTGAAGTTGAAGGAAGTCGATCGTGTTACGCTCCTTCAAGGATAGTCGGAATGTAGAATCGTCCAGCAAGTTCAATATATGCAGCGAGTAAGGATACCTAACGACAGTAGGTCATCGTGTCAATAAGCCGTATTTAGACCATTTTGTGGGACTCACAGTACAAACTGCGCATACTCCTTCTCCTGCCAATACTTCAAATACTTTAGATAATTCAAAAAAGCTGGGTCGTCCATGTATCCATATCGCGCGAGATACCATAAGTAGAACGGATTGGCGAGGCCTTGGACAAATTCGAGCTCGGTGTGGAAGAGCTCCCGATTGGCCTGACGCTCCGGTTCGGCATGGATACCCTCGAACATGATTTCAGTTGGGATACCGAATTCGTCTGGAGGACCAAACGCTACAAAAGGTTTGGGGGGTTCTGGAGTTTTGGATGGTTCTGCCATTCAAGAAAGGAGGAAATGGTTAGAGGAAGGGTATCGGAGAAGTGATTCAGACGGCGTTGTGGACAGGGTCAAGAACCCGCCAGCCCCGTCACCATTTGAAAGAGGTTTGTACTTACAAGGCAATCCCGCAAACGGAATAGGATGGTCGGAGAGATGAAAATAATGTAGTTACAACAAAAGGATAGAATATAGATTTGCATTTTAAACCAGGCGATACAGCGCCGAATGTTATGGATAGCACGGTATCGCCAATCGTCCTGGTCTTAAAAACTTCCTCTCTTTTTGAAGTCTCTATACTACCATACCGCATCCCTCAGAACCAGCAAGCTCATGTATCTTCCTTGAACCTCAACGATAAAAGTAGACGAACATGAAATGTGGGAAGATTACCCCTAACTGGTCTTTTTGCCCTGCACGTGGTTGTTAGAATTTTTCCAGCCCCGTCTGCAACTTTCTTGACATTCCATTCACCATTATCGCCAGTCATGCCTACCTACTCTCTCTTCTCAGCTGTGGTCAAGCCCGGTCAACGCCTCCGTGTTGTGCCTGTTGGTGACATCCGTTTGACCATCGCCACCTTTGGCGAGGAGCTCCAGTCCGAGACCGGACGGAGCACCCTCAAGGTCTACCAGACTGCCATGCCCGAAGAAGATGAAGAATCTTCCGATGAAGACTCTGACGGGGAGGACGAGGAGGGGAAGGAGCCCACATTCGAGAAGTCGCCTATTGTCATCGCTCACCTCACCCCCGGACGCGTAAGTATAAGTATGTCCGCGTCTAAACATGCACCAAAGCTCACCATGAATACGCACATTCTATTTCTTAGATTGAGACCCAGGTTTTGGATCTCATGTTCATGGAGGAGGAGGCCGTGGAATTCGAGGTGACTGGCAAGAAGTAAGCTTGGCCTGAGACGAGGACTAAATACCTCGTATTAACGCGCCCTTTCCTTCGATTAGCACTGTTCACCTTGTCGGAAACTACATTGGTAAGAGCCGCCACACTGAAATAATATGTATGTGTGCTGAACGGCTAGGTTTCCCATAGACCAAGGCCAACCTGGTATGCCCGATGGCTACGAGGGCGACTCCGATGAAGATGACTCCGATGAAGATGATGATACGGATGGCTATGCGCTCGAAGATGTGAGCTCGGATGTCGAGATGGACCCCCGTGCAGTCACCGCCATCGAAATGGACGATGATGATTCTGATGATGAGGAAGCCCCCGCCGGTAAGATCGTTGAGGTGGTCGAACCCGTGCCTACCAGCAGCAAGAAGGATAAGGGGAAGAAGAGGGCGAGGGAGAGCGATGTTCCTGAAGTATGTCATGCATTCTGGACGTCTCCTCCCTGGATTAACGATGTTATGTTCGTTCCTTACATAGGCTGACGAACCCAAGGAGAGCAAGAAGCAGAAGAAGAGCAAGAAGCAAAAGGTTGAAGACGGCCCTGCTGTCGTACCCACCGTCACTGAGAAGGAGAAGGAGAAGGAGAAGGAGAAGGAGACAGAGAAAAAGTCGGAAGAGAAGAAGAAGAAGGGTGGAAAGGGCATCGTTACAACCCTACCCTCTGGCGTCACCGTCGATGTCAGGACGGTGGGTAATGGCCCCGTAACCAAGAAGGGCCAGAGCCTCCAGATGAGGTACATCGGCAAGCTCACCAACGGAACTGTGTTTGATAAGAACACCTCTGGCAAGCCCGTGCGTAATACCTCTTTTCACTCAGCGTCATGCGATTGAGCATTCTTAGCTGATGCATTCGGTGTTAACGTAGTTCTCGTTCACGCTCGGCAAGGGAGAGGTCATAAAGGGATGGGACGAGGGTCTCGTAGGACTCAAGGTTGGATCTGAAGCGATCATCACCTGCCCTCCGGCCGCAGCCTATGGATCCAAAAAGCAGGATGGTATCCCTGCCAACTCGACACTCCGGTTTGGTGAGTACATACTCTCATTCCCTTCCTGTTATTGTCTTGCCCCTCGCTGAATTTTCGTGTTCCTTATTATGAACAGAGGTCAAGGTTCTTAGCGTCAAGTAAACGTTGGACTGTAGTTTTACCTACCAAAATAGTGATGGGATTCTTGTCCCAACCTTCAAACGACATTCAACCATCTCAATTCCCCTGTATTTTCCCCTCTCCTTTTGTTGTATGATTCGTACCTACGTACAATGGAGACTTTATGCTAGAGGTTGCGTCTAGTTCCAGCAATAACATCATCGTGAGTCCGCTGCGCACCTTAACATAAGGTATCAAGCTTTGAAAGCGACGCTTTCTGTATCAACAAACTGGTATAACATATAAAACGAAGATACCAAAAGACCATTGTTACCGCAATCTTAGATTCTAGGAGACGGCTAAACAGGCACGACCTCGATCTGCCTCACAAATGGTCGAATACGAACGCGACAGTTCATCTCAGCGTGCCTTTTCATCATCTGCAACCTGCCTTGAAAGTAAGACCTCCGCCGTCCCAATTCTAGAGCAAGCTTACTTTGAAGAGGTTTCGTCTCAATTTCATAGGTTGAAATGAGACTTGCTCCGCGCAAACTGACCAATACATTCTTGCTATCAATCCTTCGCTGTATACATGGCTACAATGGGCACCCAGTGTCCGAGGGTATATCATTTCGTTCAAACTATCGTCCACCTGTCGTATCGCTCATGTCTCAACAACTCATATCAAAACCATGGCGCCCATCACCATCGCCCAAGCCATGAATATCCTCTCCGTCACACCCATCGCCGCGCTTACCTTAGCCGCGCCGCCAGTTGAAGTGGTATTTGGAGGTGTGGTACCATTCTGATCCGAAAACGACGGGCACGTCATACTGGCGTTACGCACGTCCGCCGGACAGCATACGCTGTCCCCGTACACATTGGAGACGCTCCCCAACGCGGCTTCATCCTGCCATCCAGACCAGTATTGACATGACAAAGAAGCGTACGAGATGTTCCAGACGCCGAAGTCGGTGTAGCCGTAGAGTGAGGCGTTGCTTGGGAACCAGTCGGCTGGAATGGCTGTTGAGGGCTGTGCGAGGTCAAAATTAAGATAGGCCCCAACACTATATTCGTACGTAGGGTGGAATGAATGTGGTTAGAAGTGTGCGCAGAGGGATATGATTAAGAGGGTACGTACGAGTTCGGTTTGCCAGCGGTTGCGGCGCATAACCCCGACCCAGCTGCAGCAGGACACTCGTCCGTGATCTTCACGACGATAGATTTGGTAGGGTTTGGGTAGAAGGGCGGATCGGCGTAGATCGTGCTTATTAAGGTGAGGTTAAAACATCTGCCGCATGAAGGGCCATATGCTAGAAAACAGTACCGAACAGAGTGAGTTCCGCGTGGTTTAAGCAATGCTAAAGGAAACTGACCAGCTGTGCTTCCGTATGCCAGCTGACTCAAGGCCGCCGTTGGATAATGCGTCGATTGGGCAGTGCAGCCA
Organism: Tulasnella sp. JGI-2019a; assembly: GCA_019633535.1. Classification (NCBI taxonomy): domain Eukaryota; kingdom Fungi; phylum Basidiomycota; class Agaricomycetes; order Cantharellales; family Tulasnellaceae; species Tulasnella sp. JGI-2019a. The sequence goes on from WSUE01000012.1 coordinate 290,068, forward strand.
CATGCTGTTTACCGGAAGGACAAAAATATATATTCGCGTTTTAGTTGGACCTTAACGTGGCCTCTAAATAAAAAGGTCTTGACATACCTGCGATATAGTCCTTGGGTAAGTCATAATGTGTCATTGTGGCCCAACCTTAAGGGGAAGTCGGAAACGTTAGATACCTGCCTGGCACACTGGAGCGACGTTGCTATGCAATGGTGTTTAGCTGGTGCTCACCATTATCTGGATACGTCCATGCAGCTTGAGATGGCACTCCATAGCATGCTACCCCAAAGAGGGAACTGAGTAGCCAACGGTTGAGGAAGACCATGACCTCGGTTGACGCAGAAAAAATAGTGTCTGTGGCGAGTGGTGCACACAAACAATGTCCAGGTATTAAGTATCAAGCAGTGAGTAAAATCTAGAGTCTAAAGATAAAAGCTCCTAGAGGTACAGTGTCGCAATGGGGGTATATAGTTGAATTTGATAGATGCAGAGTAAATAAGGCCTTGAATGTGCAACGTGGGGCTTCATGACGTCGAGATTAGATCACCGTCTGCGGCGACTTAGAGCTCAATCACCCACCCCATCTTTTCCACCATCATTCACCTTGCACGTCAGGAATATGTCCGCCATGGACTCAAGATCCAAGATATTCAATCGGACTGGTGATGGTGCTATCTTCTGCCAATGCCCATTACTTTCTCCACCAAAAACCTCCACCACCGCTAAAAACCCGGGAAGGTTTGTTATGGCCCCTGACCTCTCCAAAATAAGGCTAATCCCAGACTAACCCTCCACTAGAGTCTACTATAACTGCCCTAAAGAGATGAGCGACCCAGAGCGATGCAAATTCTTCAGTGAGCTCAACTCAATTCACCCTGTTGCACCGTGGCCTCGTTCCTGACCCTTCGTTCTCCTCGGCTCGGAACCTTAGAATGGAAAGATGAAATCGTATCTTTCCAATCTAGCTCTCCCATGAAGCCAACCTCACCGTCCAAACCAGCCACCGCCATGGCTGTCCGAACTCCCGTCAAAACGAACACGGCGTCTATCTTCGGCGGTAGGAGTGGGCACGGCGGACCTTCTACGAACACTACTCCAGTCACAGGCGCTGCTGAAGGTATCTCACGAATGATGACGAACAGATCTCCTGAAGAGAAGCGAGCGGCTGGGCTTCGACGTCGCGCCGCTATTCAAGCGGTGATCAATGAGGTAGCTCCAACTCAGCTTCAGACCCAGGCCTCTATCGCGCGATCATCGTCGCCATCGGCGTCTCTGGCAAAACGATCTCGAGCCACCGAACCGTCCAGCGCATCTGGATCTGGGTCAGTGCGCGATCAGGTGCGACGGTTGCCATCGGTTGAAGAGCCTGATCACAGCAACGACGATTCGATGGAGGTTGATATTATGATGGACACGGACGACGATGATACGCCGGAGGGGGTTCGAGTCACTGCTCGGAATAACGGCCGAACCGCTCCCGACGACACCCTCGCTACTGCTGCTCGCACTGCGAAAGGGAAGGGAAAGGAGAAGATGAGGGCGAGGACTCCGGAAGAAGAGTACATCGTGGTCAACGAACAAGGCTCTCCAACAAAGAAACATAAAGGTAGTTTTGGAAATGACGGGAGTTGAACGCGAAGTGCGCTGACTCAGATCACATATTTCAGGCCTGCCCAACGTCAAAGATCGGTCAGAAGAATCTGTAAGCCATCCATGACGTCCGTACTCATTCAAGTACCTTTTGATTTATGTAAATGGATTTTCCCTGCTCCATTTCTATCACGTCCTTTTCCACCCAGGAGGACGTTTTCGACAGCCCAGCTCGAGCGCTTGACTTCTCTTCTAGAGCATCTGAGGCCAGCAGTAACGGTACTGTCAAACCTTCGAAACCCATCGCCAGTATCAATAACACCGTACCAAGGAATCCAAATCCCAACAATGGCAACGGCAGTGACAGTGGCACTACCATCTACCCAGACAGACGTCGATCCCCAAGCCCCGGGCCAGGGGCACCCTCCACACCCAGAGCAGAGCAAATCAGATCAAAGACCTCTCAAATCCTCTCTTCCCTCAGAACATTCCAAGAGGGAATCCCAGACGTCGAATCTCACATCGAGTTGCTCGAGAGGAGGTTGGTCGCGGCCGATAAATCCAATGACTTGAGGAGTCGAGAGATTCAAAAGTTGAGGGATGCAAATAATGGGAAGGATGAGATGTTGAAGGTGATGTTGCAGGAGAAGCGAGACTTGGAGACTAAGTTGAGGGCGCAAGAGAAGAGGATTAGGTCGTTGGAGGAGGCATTGGAGCACCATAAGACTGGTGCAAAGGATGCGTGAAACGGTGCCGTGGAGGGTGGATTCATCTGAAAGTTGTACATGTAAGTTTGAGTGCGTCTAGCGATGTGTTATTGTGAATCGTCAGGATGGATTCCTTCCATGCGCGTTTGGCATGGAGGACGCTGCATTGTCTTACATAACATAAACGCAAAAGTGTCAAATCGTATAAGATGACCGCCTGGGAAATACATTGCGATGAGCGTGCGGTGTAATACTGGCTGGTATCAGGTCCAGGAGAACGTTTACTTCGAGAATACACGCCCCATGTACGACGTGGTTCGTGGAAGCAACTCGTTTACAGCCCATTCCATTCTAAGCACCACTTCTTTTGTGTGAGGAGGCACTGCGAATATGCACCTATCTGAATCATACATGTAAGTAAAGTATGCAGCGTTGCAGGTGGTTAGGATCGGGTTTTCCGTATGCTCCCCTCAAAGTTTCGAGGATGAGGCAGTGTCGTAGGAGGCGGAAGTATGTCTTCATACAATAGGAAAAGGCGTACCACAGCACCTTGGGTAATGCTTGAGTGATAAGCGTATACCAAATTCCTGGCTGGTATCAAATCGAGGACGTCCCTCTTCAAAATTACAAGCCACTTTCTGATACAAACGACGTGAGTCGCGGAGGTAACTCTTTCGCGACCCCACTCAATCCAAGCGTCACTGCATTCTGATTGTGTTCAAGTCTCATAAACACGTATTCCACAGCTGCAGACTTTAGGAAATCGAGGCATTCGACGCCATGGTCGCCCTTCAGATTCGACTTATTCAACCTGTGCGCCAGAATTAGAGCCATGCAACACGAACTTGGCGGATGAAGTCCCTTTACGCCACATAAGCACGACCCAGCGTGCGTCTTGCGACCCGAACTCCCGGATATACGAAGGTCAAAGCCTCGGTTCTGTCGATAGGCTCCGAGGCGAGATGATCCACCTCCATTGGACTTATATATGGCACAAAAGGGCACAGTATGTACTCAAACGACCGTGATGAGAGGTGATTCTCCACAGAGAGCTACTGCACCTCAAACATGTGGTCTTCACCACGTTTGCGAAAGTCCCACAGGCCCATGAGAGCTTGAAGAAAGTCCCGTTGTGCCACGCTCCTCATGGTCTTCTTCTGGGCCTTTCAGTGTATTGTCCGATCGTCGATGATCTCGGGGAGGTTCGAGAGCGTCCGCGACTACCAGTCCCGTGAGATTGCGCAATACTCTATTCTGGTATGGCATTTGGCGGATCTCTGCTAGTGAAGAGAGTAAAGAGCTTGACGCACAAGTCGCATCTGTCGATTTGTGGCGGATTGTAGGATTCCATTCATTGTAAATTTGACGAATACACTTTGTGCCAGTACTCGGTCCACGGCACCACGAAAACTCTTTTGGGGTGGTACGCATTGCAGATAAACGTGTCAAGTATTCATATTCGAGGTGATCAGAAGGGCGGAGGAACGCAGCGGTTAAACGTTAATGTCAGATCAGAGGCAGGCGAAGAAGTGACCGGCAAAGTCCTTGCTGCACGCAAAGTTTGTCATGACTATGGCAAGTCATGCGGTGTGTGAAGCTTGCAAATAGGGGATAGGACGAGTACTATCGGTGATTGAATGGCCGGCCAAGTTTCACAAGAGGACTTGGGCGCACAAATTGATGAACACGAAGCGACTTCAGCGCTACATCAATATCTCCAATTGACGGAGCTCATCACGTTTAGGGGGAGTCCCTTTGGCTCCACTGGGTGTTGCGGGCGTTAGGGTGGGACAAAGGGTGTAACGCAGAAGCGAACATGGAATAAACAGGGTCCTGTGCAAATCGACCAGCGAGATCGCTGCACAAAAGGTGTTTTCAAAGTTGCGAAGGAAGCCTGCCTCGTGCATACACGTCTGGCCCTGTTATCTCATCGACTGCATCACAATCGTTGGCGTCCGATTCATATCGACAATACACCGCGCAACGTGGCCCGGGCGGGACCTGGTTGCCTTTCCCCCTGAGGTATGGTGCGCGATCTATCCATGAGTACTTATAGAAGACTCAACAACCGGTGAAATCTTCTCAACGAACTCCTGCAGTCCGGTCTCTGTACCACTCCATCAACCTCCCCTCCATCCAATTCATCTTCAATTCGTCAACACAAACTTTCGCATTCTATTCACATTCACACCCGACTGCAGCGCTTTCGTACTTCGTATTTTCAACATCAATCTCATCATATCATCTACCCTGTTGTACTCTATCCACTCAACCTTACCCTCTACTCAACTCACTCCCAATGGCCGCTCGTCGAAACCAAACCCGCCAGCAGGTCAAAGAAATCACATATTGCGACTCCGTCCACACTCTCGCCATGTCGCCTCGGAGTTCCGCTCATAACCCCAATGAAGTTGGCTCACTCATCGTCCCGGGGACCTCGTACCGCGTAATCCGGCAAGAGGAACGTGCCTTCAAGGGTCCCTTGGGGTTTGTGCGGAGGGCCATCGCCGCATGTTCCAGGAAACCCCTTCAATCATCTCAGTCGAGCCGTCCTTCCAAAAGGCCGAGCACCCAGCGAAAGCTATCCGACTCCGAGACTGCAGCGGTCCGACAACTTTTGTCACCGCCTCCACATCACCGGGTGTTTATACCACCAACATCTTCCTCGGCGTCGTCCTTAGCATCGTCCTCAGCGTCTTTGGTTATTTCCTCTCCGACTTCATTATCTCCCTCCTCATCTTTCACTGCGTCATCTATGCGCTCTCGGGGGTCAGATCCATTGTATCAGCCGACTTCATCGCCGATGAGGCGAGCAAATTCTGCAGCAGTCTACGGTCGTGTACGGGCTTGAGCGCCCTTTCGCTCAATTGGACTTGTATTACTACAACTTTCTTATCTTCAGGGCCTTCCTTGGTCATGTTCATGCCTTCGATGACCCATGCATATGGTCATAGCCGCCCGCCTCCATTACAAGTGTATTGTTCAATTAATATAAATTTAGTGTTGCACTGGATTTCCTCTTTAATCGATCGACGCTTAGCTATAGGGATAGCTAAGTGTCAAGCAAGGTTGTCACAATAAACGAAAAATCTCGGTAGTTGGTCCCCTCATTGATTGAACCCCCGCCTTAATATTTGTGCAAGGGCCCTCACACACAATAGAAGTATCAATTGGCCGATCTAACATGGTTTTAAACAATTAACATAGTTCAAAATTCGGCCGATTTTTAGTCGAGACGAGGGATCAGGTACATCAGGGGAGCAAACTCAAATGGGGTGGTAACAGATATAAACAAGTCCAACATCATGCAATCGAGGGGATGGAGTGGAGAGTCTTGGAGCATGCAGCAGCAGCACGCTCGGACCCAACGTCTTCAAATAACTTTTTTTGCTGCTGAGAGATTGGCCTCAGCCTCTGCAAACCAAGCTTGCATGTAATGGACCTCCCCTAGCCCTCGAAGACAGTTTGCGATACCAAGATGATCGCCCAGGTCTGTGTGAGCTTGGTGAGCCGCCTCATCAGGAAAAAGGGATCTCTCAGGGTTGAGCGGATTTTCCAGAACTTCGGGTAAACACCAGCTTGAGACGACAATCCCAGACTGAGACATCTTATATGCACATCCTCAACATATCAGCCCATTAAGCCTTTATAAACAATCTAATATATGGCTTAATTCTACTAACAGTGATGTGGAATGAGCCTGCTTTGTCAATAAAATGAAATGGGTCAGGAAAGGTGGGCGGGAGTCTCAATCCCATGCCGCAACAGGGGTGTGTCTCAAGCGTGCAATCGTCTCAGTCCCGTACAATGCGAGGTCTTTTGCAGAAAAACCGGTTCCTGATGCCTCTTTGAATGCTACCTGGGCCTCATCGTATTGAGATTGCATGAGATGGACATTCGCAAGGCTCTTAAGACAGTTCGCGACGCCTAGCCGATCGCCCAGCTCTGCATACCTTCGGTCTGCCTCCCTGAATGCCGCATGGGCCTCATCATACCGGTCTTGCATCCGATGGACATCCCCGATTCTCTTAAGACAGTTTGCGGCACCTAGCCAATCGCCCAGTTCTGTGTACCTTCGATCTGCCTCCTGGAGTTCCGCCCGAGCCTCGTCATACCGGCCTTGCGTCCAGTGGAGATCCCCGATACTCTTAAGACAGTTTGTGGCGCCTAGCCGATCGCCCAACTCTGTGTAGTCCCTGTCTACCGCCTGAAGTGCCGCCAGGGCCTCATCGTACTGGTCTTGCATCTGATAGACATCCCCGAGACTCAACAGACAGTCTGCGACACCTAGCCGGTCACCCAGCTTTGTGTACCTTCGGTCTGCCTCCTGAAGTGCTGTCCGGGCCTCGTCATATCGCTGTTGCATTCGGTGGACATTTCTGAGTGCCTCGAGACACCTTGCGGCACCTAGCCGATCGCCCAGCTCTGTGTACCTTTTGTCTGCCTCCTGAAGTGCCGCCTGGGCCTCCTCATACCAGTTTTGTATTCGGTAGACATCTCCGAGTCCTCTAAGACAGTTTGCAACACCTAACCGATCACCTAGCTCTGTGAATCTTTGGTCTGCCTCTTGGTACGCTGCCAGGGCCATTTCATATCTGTCCAGTTGATATAGAATCTGGCCGAAACAGTGGATGCTGCGAGCTAAGTGAAGTAACTTATGCTTCTCTCGACAGACCTCTATCACGCTCTGTATGACCTCCAAACGAGGTCGTGTTGTGCGCTGATAATTGCAGAATGCGATGGCGGCATCAATGGCGGTGTTGGAGCCAGTTTGAATGGCGTCAGGCAATATTATTTCGAGATTGGTCTCTTCCCCACTCAGGGCTTTGCATCCTTGACAAAGTCCAAGCTGCCAAACTTTGAGTTATGTTTAGTGACAAGTCCTATGTATGCATCGTGGAACGCCCTCTTGAGATCAGCTGACAGTGGGTAGTACTTTAGGACATATGCTCGAATGAGGGAAAGCAGTTGGAGGGTGCGCACGCCAGCCTCCGGGTACACAAGTGCCACTCCGCGAAGCGTGGTCTTGGCTAGGACGAGATTCTGAATGCTTGGAATTAAGGTTGGAAGAAAAGTGACGCTGGCCCCAGCGGGTAGCACAGCGGTGACTGAGAGGAGGGTGAGTGCTTCTGGGACGGATCTCATGAGATTTCTCTCAATGGATAGACGGGTGAAGATGTTGACACTCTTGTTCTTGTCGGCACTATGCAGAAGATCGGTTCCAACCACTTTATCCGTCCACGCTTGAAGAAGCGCCGCTGGGGATTTCTCTGTTCTCCCAAGGCTTGCCATGAGGGTAATTACCAGCGGCATATAGGAGAGCTCGGCGAGCAGCGTGTCAAGAGAGCTGTCATCAACAGCGCTAGGATCTATGCTGACGTAGAGGTCGCGAGCAGCCTCCTTTTGTAATACAGGAAGTGGCCCGAGCCAGGGAAGCGACCAGGGAATATGAGTCGAGGGCGGTACATTGGACCGCATAGTGATCAGAATGGCGACGTGAGGGAAAGAAGCCAGCGAACTAAGGATGTCTTCCACCCGGGTTTGCTCCCCAGGGATATCCCAAGGCGTCTCGAAGTTATCGAGAAGAAGAAGAATCAGATGGTTGGTGGACCGAAGTCGAGTCCTGACGTCTTCCATTTGGTCGTTTGATGGGGGGGGGGGGGGGGGGGGGGGTAAAAAAAAAAAAGAAAACCCCAAAAAAGGAAACCCGGGAGGAAAAAAAAAAAGCCCGCGGGCCCCAAATTTG
>WSUE01000012.1:298108-333360 GCA_019633535.1 Tulasnella sp. JGI-2019a
GCCCCCCCCCCCCCCCCCCCCCCCCCCCCCCCCGCCCCCCCCCCCCCCCCCCCCCCCCCCCCCCCCCCCCCCAAGAACCCGCAGGTCACCCGCTAAGTCGTTGCACGCTGGCTCTAATATCCACGGCGAGGTCGCCATCGTTCTTGCATTGATAAGAGTCTGATATCATAACTACTAAACCCAAGAGGCGCTCAATGAGAGTTTTCATGTCCTCGCGATTGGCTTTCACTCCCTGATCAATGCGATGGACGTGAGATACAAAATTGATCGGTGCCTGAGTATATGCACTGGCCTCCACGATGGCAATTATCTGGGAGACTGCATTTATGACCGCGCCCACGCAAGGCTGGTTGATCAGACAGGTAACCTTTGAGAGGATGTCCAGACTAATCTTCGTGCCGCCAACGACGTATGGAGCAATAGCCTCAATTCGATTCCTGGAAGACATGTGGAACGATCCTCGCCACAGCTGACCAGAGATAGGAGCGATGAAGTTATAGCGGGAGAAGTCTTGAAGATCGAAGCAGAGATTCGGCGCTTATTCTCGGGCAGTTCACATCGCAATGGCGCTTTCTACTCTTGTTCAGCACTCTTCACTTACCAGTACTTTAATTCTAATTCCCCTTGGCCCGCAAAAACGGCAGGTTGTTGCCTTTGCCAGAATCCGTAGAGTCGATCAGCTCGGCTCAGGCCACTTGCTATTCTGGCGGGAATCGCTTTCGCACCCTCCCCTTGTCCAGTATCCTTACCGTATTTCCTTTCTCCGACCCAGGTAGACACCAAAACCCCTGCTTTGAGTTTCCAAAGGGCGGTCCTCAGCCACGTTCGTCATCGCCGCTTCGTACAATATTAGGCTGGCGACCTCTAGCGCTGAGTTGGACCGCTGCATATGTCTACATAAGCATTAGGGAATCACACCTAGATCCAATCTCGTGTTATGGCGCGCGTATATGAGGCTCACCCCACCTTGCCTCCGCTCCATGGCGCTGAGCTCTCGTCCCATGTTGATAACTGCTTTCTGGGATATACCTATCCAGTCGGGGCGCAGCAAGTAGAGCGGAGTAGACCCTTCTCAGTGGTGTACGCCTCACCAAGCGCCTGAATCGTAAACTGAAGTCATAGCAGCGCCACGTCACGGCGATGACTCCCTGCCAAACAGAACTCATAAGACGCAGGCGCCTCGCCCCTGAAATTAGCGATTGTTGCAATCCGGCTTCTGTCCGGAATCTATCCTCCTTCTCAAAGTGTAGAGCCTCGTTTACGATACTGGGGTGCGGGAACATTTCTCCCCTGGCCCACGATAACTTCACCTCCTCATGCTTGTTGCCACAACAATCCCAGCTTCGTCGCTCTATGAATATATATCAGCAACGGAGAGCGATATACGTCTAGTCCATTGTCACGAACGTATTCACAGACGGTGATGTGGAGTTTTCCGATAGTATTTAAGTTCACAGTTGCGGATGGATTAGGTGAGCTTGTTTTCTTGGGCTCTAACTAGACCGTTTTCCAGCTAGTTAGAATCGGCTACATTTCCTATTGTGATTGATCTACTTGTAACGACAATGGATCGCACTCTGACGTGACTTTCTAAATCTAGGTTTTTCCACTTGATTCAGAGTCGTGGTATCCAGGTTTGTCGGGGAACGTACTCGCAATATCTGGGGATGACAGTGTTCGGAACTTGGAACGGAGAAGTACTGATGGTAATGTATAATCTTTCACTAATCATAGGGGAAGACTATACAGTAACTTTGCCTCTGGCTCTCACAAAGACTTGACGAGCAAGGGCAACATTAAGGGTTCATCATGTTCGTTTATCTACTCATTCAAAGAACAACCATCAACGCACAATCAACACCTGCCCCATTGCCATTGTGGAACATGGATTATGCCCAATCCCTTAGGAATGCCAACGAATGCTGGAATGCCTTGTCACTACCCTGCGGATCCCTGTGGCGTTGATAAGAAAACGAGAACAGCACAACCCATCTTTTTTTGATAACGATGGATACAAGAGTGTCGCCTCATGCTGGAGAACGATCTACAGGCGCCTTCTGTCTCGTCACCCCCCACCTTCCACCGCGCTAAACCCTTTTACCCCAGGTGCTCTCAACCTTTCGAGTCATCTTGCTATCGCCACCTCTCGACCTTCTCCGCATTCCCATACCATTACTCCTCCCGCAGAAACCCCGTGCATTCATTAAACATGGCCCATCAACGCCCTCCACTATCCGAAGCCCCTGTAGATGGCTACTGCGAGTCCATCCATACTATGTTGCTCCTCTCCCCTCGCACCTCGATATCCCCTCCTCGTGGTGGTTTGATCGATCTCCCAGAAAGGAACCCTACACCTCTCATACAGCCAAGTAAAGGGAGGAACCCCAAAGGCCTGATGCGCTTCATTATGTGGGCTCTGAAAGCCTGCTCGCGAAAGCATCAGAGAGAGCGGGAGGAGAAGCGCCGCACTTCGCTCAAAGCACAGATATCACACCCACAGACTTTATGGAACGGGGACCATTTTTCTACTGGATACGTGTCAGGATCGTCATCCTCCACGTCGTTGGAGAGCTTCTCGACATCATCCTTCTTCACGAACGCTCCTTGTAACATGAGCACAGTCCGCTTTGTACATGTGGCGTGGAATCCCTCAAACTTGGTTGTATCATAACCCAATCCTTTCATGTTCTGTAAACAACTCCCGCCTCCTTCATTGCCACATACGTTCGATTTGAGTTCTAAATATGTATTAGCACGCGCAGAGCAGCGTGAAATGACCCCGCCCTGTATCTATGTACCTCATTGTTGTTTCTCCATTCTGTACACATCACCTTCTGGCAATGTAACGCACACAGCATCGCTCTTGTGACTCATAGAGTCAAAGATCGTCAAGCAACGCAGTGCAAGACGGCAGCGAGATTCACCCTAAACCTCCAGAGCTTTGTTCTCTGAGTTCTTTGTTGGTAAACCACGTCGCAATCGAGAGCGCGAAAAGCGCGCAAGGGCGCAAGGCTGTGCAAGAGCGAGGTATGGACTCAGGCGAACAGCCCCACGCAGATTGCCGTTGTTTGTGGATCTCACCACCATTTGGTCCCTTCATAAGCCTCCCAAATACGTCGATTCAAGTCTAAACCACCTCTCCACCAACGCGCCCGATACCAGACCGATCACCTATTCCATTCAGCATTTCCTTATAGCTATTAATGTCGAGCTCATCAACCAGTGATTGTGAGTCCAGGGTCTAAAGATCACCCATCAACGCGTCATCTGTCGGCCGCCTGCTTACCGAAAACACCCTTTCTCGGCGTGACATAGCCACCGCCGTCGAGTCTTCCTCCCAAGTGTGCGTGGCGTCTCTGCTCATTTACCGGCGCAGTCGTGTCACTGACTCTTTGACCTTCCTCCATATTCTGTTTTGGGCGAAACTGCAATGTTTATACCCTTCCTCTACCGCCACCCTCATAAATCCTCCTCTAGATCATCCGTTGCACCCACGCTTACGTCGTTTGATAACTCGCCCAATGCAAGATCTCATGCACAGACTTGGGTAGATGGATCGCAGACTAATGGGGTGAGTATCATTCATCGTCATCGCGCCCGCGCGTGGCGCCAGCTGATGAAACACTCTTGGCACAATAGACTTTGAACCAACGCCCATCCATACCTATGGCCTACAGCGTCGGCGTTGCCGAGGATATGGGCTCTCGACGGACCATGGAGGACGCGTATTCGTTCATGGTTGATTTCGCTGGCCTTCGTGGTCAGGGCTACTTCGCCATCTTTGACGGACACGCAGGAAAACACGCCGCCGAGTGGTGTGGCAAACACTTCCATGAGGTATGTTGCCATCGTTTGGGAGAATGCTGGCCAAGTGCCATTCACGCGGTTGGATACTGAGAGCCTTTGCTGTGCTATCCTATGGCCGTCTTTCCCCCCATATCTCTAGCATCTGATAAAGCAAATCGCCGCCGACCCTGATAATCTGATCCCCGAGACCATGGCCAAGACTTTCCTCGGAGTGGACAAGGTGCTCTCCCAGTTGACTGACAGTGGTGCCACCCACTCGGGTTGCACAGCTGTCACCGCCTTCCTCCGCCTCGAAGACGCCGATGGGAAACAATCCTTCGCGCCCAATGTCTCTAGTATCATCGAATCTGCCGCGGTCGCTTACTTCAATCCTAGTTCCCAAAATGGATCTACGCGCTCCGGCAGCAACTCTCCTGTCCGGTCTAGCACACCGACGTCAACTACCGAGAAAGATAAACCATCCTCCAAGCGAGAGAAGATCAAATCGCTGTTTGGAGGAGGCAATTCGAGCTCGAACCCGAAGCCAAAATTGGCTGATAGCGATTCAGTTGAAATCAAAACAAAGGGCTTGCCCGCCGTTGCTGCGGATGGATATGTCAGGCGTGTTTTGTACACTGCGAATGTTGGAGACGCCAGAGCCGTACTTTCAAGAAGCGGCAAAGCCATCAGGTTGACGTATGATCATAAGGGGAGTGACAAGGCGGAGGTGAAGCGGATCACTGAAGCTGGAGGATTCGTATTAAACAATCGCGTGAACGGTATGCATCTTGATTTGGGGAAGAGACCGATCTTTCACTCACATATCATTTTGTATAGGTGTCCTTGCTGTCACCAGAAGTTTAGGAGATACGGCTATGAAGGAGTTCGTCGTTGGGAGTCCATACACATCTGAGATGGAACTCACCCCAGAAGACGAGTGGTTGATTATCGCTTGCGATGGGGTGCGTTCGAAGTTATTTTGATGACTTGCTTCTGGAGACTGACGGATTGTCTACTAGCTCTGGGACGTTGTTGAGGATCAACCTGCTGTGGAGTTGATTAAAGACTGCACCGACCCACAACAAGCGTCCGAGGTCCTTTTGAAGCACGCCCTGGATAACTTCTCGCATGATAACGTCACCGTCCTCGTCGTCAAGCTCAATCTCGGCAATTCTCCCAAAGAAGCTATCGTGAAGACGAAGACGGAGAGCCCAGATCGCTCATAGCGATTGCACAAAAAAGCCCTTCCGTTGAGTGATTTCGGTGGCGGCGACGCCCGCCCTTCCCTCCCTGGTTGCGCCAGCTTGTGGTTGCGCATGTCATCTCTCCGTTCTTTTGGCCGTCGTCTCCCGTTTCGTTTCTCTTGTCTCGGCCATACATTCACAACTTGTTTCCGCAACCATACCGACAGCCACCCTTTCTTGATCCGTGTTCAAGATGTTACCCCACTTATTGGCATACTCCCTCCTCGGGGTTGTACACGTCCCATGTAGTCTTGAAATGATGTGATTAATGCAGCATTAGTATATGAATGTGGTATGCCTATTCACCCCGACGCGGAGCCGACATCGACATCGCAGTCATTACTGAAAAGATAGGGGGCCTGATGGAGAAAGTTATCAACCGCGCATCGACCCTGAATTTGATCTGTTTCTAGAGCCGATTCCACTCCGGAAACGTTGAGAATGACCATAAGTGCAGTGAGTAACGGGCTAAGTTCACAAGTGATATGAGAAATAATAAGGGGGGACCGGATGATTCCGTTTTAATACGATCGCCTTCGTCGCGAAGACAGATCTTTGAAACAAAAATCGTAACGCCAGTGACGGATATACACGGGTACCAACTTTAACTACCATCATAGCGACCGTAAAACTATGGTGCATGATCATAGGATATGCTTAACCATTTTCTGTGGAGGCTCCTCATAAAATTCGCGTGAAGAGACTTTAGGTGAAACGTCGCAGAGCCAAGCGCTCCTGTCGTGTCGATGATTGTCTATAAGGTATGGGTCACTTCATAACCTTTGGTGAATCCTAATGCATCAACCTTGAAGATCAACGATCATACACTGCCGAAAAACCCAGTAATCTCTTTACCAAGGCGTGCGTTGGTCGCGCTTACGGATGCAGAGCACCTTGGACCTTCGTCAACGATCGAGGACCTCTTTCCGGAGGCTACTCACGTATCTCATGGCCAAATATATGTTTTGGTGACCTCCGAAGGTGAGAAAAATATTGCTCTACGGCAAGGGCTGTGTGTGGCTAACATACTTTGGCAGCATACTCCCCCAAGAGCAGTAGAAGTGAGTCCTACTCGCCAAGAATTTGACGGGACCATCACCGAACGATACTCTCCACTCAGAGGGTGTTTCTGTTGACCTTGTGTCTGACTGGAACAGCCGACCCAATATCACCCTTCCTAGCGTCGTTCAACTTTCAGGCTACCTCGTCTAGTCCCTCGAAATGTCTGAGAAGCTACCCTTGGGCGACTACGACTTCAGATTGCTGATCAAAAAATTCCTTACAATTGACTCGTGCTGAGAATCCGATATCAATACGTTGCCCAGACGTTCTAAGACGGGTGTAGCAGAGCCCTACCACTGGACGTTTCATTGGGCAGTAGCGGCTCATCTACCCCATCACGGTTCAGAGGCGGATTTTCACTCTTTCTGGGACAGGATTCTTAGTGAACCTTTATAACTCCTTCATCCCGCTGACGTTCCCAAATCAGTTGCGCTGCGAGATGACAAACATGAATCAGTCCCAGTGCTTGTTGATCTATATCAAAGTCATGTGTATCCGTCTGGCGTTCGGGCGACAGAGAGATCCGTATTGAATTGGTGTCGCAAAGTCAAGTGGTTTGAGAATGATATGAAAGGTGTTCCACCTGGACGATGGGTCTTTGTCAGCATGATGATTACAATACGCCTGCCAAATGGACAAGTTTCCTCGTTTCAACATCAGCCTGCTCAACGCGGAGGGATAGCCTATCTAACTGCTTCTACGGCATCAATGTATGGCGACGACGGTTGATCGGAAGCATGGGCCAAATTCGTAGGCCCCTGTGTCCCAGGATCGTACAGAGCGATGCATCTCGGGAGCAATGGGAGGACACTTTAAATGCGAACAACTGTGAGGCGAATCATAAAGCATGTATAGCCAGCAACATACCGCACCCCATCGATTGCATCATTGGCGCCTACTGCGTATTCAAAAAAGTCGTTCGTCCAACTACATTTTACCATGCAAACAGCTGTCCAACCCTTGTCACTGTCCAAACACCTGATCGGGTGTGACAATCCACTTCAACTATCGGATCTAAGTTATTTTCCACTAAAGGCGGAATGGAGATGGTAATTTGCTGGAGGGAAGGGCAATGAACGTGACACGCCTGTGAGGCCACTGGAGCCATTATCCGGATGTGAGCAACCCTGAGGGCATTGAAACGTTCCCTCATGGTGGGCACTCGACAACTGATACTCGTCAGATTTTTCAATGGAGATAAGGCCTTCGACCAAGATTCGGGGTGATCCTGAAATCCACAACGTTGGCTCGTAAAAAATACGCACATAGATAATACCGGGCTGGAACTTACAAGAGTCACTTGATCCATACGAAGCAGTCCCAGGTACTCCAACCGTGGAATAGACTCCCCCAGCTCCACAAAGATGTGCTCTGAGAAGTTGATTTCCATGATTGTCAAGGAGGTGATTGGGGTGGGAAGCTTGGAGATCAGCCACTTCAGCCTCGTTACATCTGTGCTTGTTGATAGAGAGAAAGTTTGGAGCGAAAGGCTGAGGACCGGGCGACCAACGACGTAATGAAGACTATGTGCCAATATCCCACTGAATACCGTCAAGTTGGGAAGCATGAATGGTGTGGGAGGGTTGGACATCTCTGGTATAGTCATCCAACTCAGCTCGACTGCCAGGGATCGAATAGATGGTTGCGATCCGAGAAGGTCAAACAGATGGTAAGCGACGGTGGCGTCATCAGAGGACAGTGATTGAAGTTGAAAAGGATACGGGCCCACTCCAGGGGATGTAAATAATCCGAGTTCGACCAAATTGTCAAGGAGTTGTAAGACAGCACGAATGTCGGTCTCATGGTCACTCCCATTGCGTAGGGTAACCCCTCTGAATTTGGGCTTCAGCAGCAGATGCTTCACGGTCAGCCATCGTCGAAGTCCTTGGTTGTTCGGAGTCGCGGTCAGAGCGAAAAGAAGCTCGGGTAATCGGTCAGAATGTGAGATGACGATGGACGTATACAGCACGCGCTCTGCTTCGTCTCGAAACATGCGGCTGCAGGTAGACGTTTGGTACAAAGTGTAGGCATCGTGTCGAAGGTGGTAGAAGATGTTACCGATTATTTCGGGTGGCAAATGGCTGGAGATCTTGTGGATTAAAAGACACGTCAGGCTGGGTGCGGTACTGCGCACACCTCTCTGGGCGATCTCTACCTCACCTGTGATGCGATAGTTTTCTTAGCTTGTTGCATAGCCTGAATATCCCGCGGTGGTCTCTTTAGGCCTGACTTGAACAGTGCCTCAGTGTATTGCTTGCTTCGAGCCTTCGACGGTAAGTCGCACGGGCGTTCTTGGCACCACAGAAACTACTCAACTTTGTACACACCAGTGGGAAGGGAACAGTGATATAAATACAGTATCTACATGAAGGTTGGTTGTATGTGTACGGACGAGATGCAGCCAATGGCACCAAACAAGGATCAGGAAAACAGGTGAAGTGGATACAGATGAGATATGGAACATGGGATGATGAAAACAGCAAAGAACAAAAAGATGGTGGTGTGATGCTCGTACAGATGATGATGACACAGAAACCCTAAACACAAGATAAGAGAGAAGGACGAGAAGAGAAAGGAACGGAGTGAACGACGGCGGTCTTAGACAGTCGAGGGATGGAAAGTTAAAAACACACCAGTGATAAATGACAATTCGTGACGATACGAGAGAAGCAGGTCCCAGTACTCCTTACCCCTAAGGCCACTTTTGAATTTAAATAGGAGAGACGCTGATACCTTGGTTCAAGACTTCCCCTTCAGTGTCTGAACGAAACCCCTGAACCCTCCTCCCAACTTTTTGCCAATCGTGCCCTTCGGTTCGTTCGGGAATCCCGTCGAAGCCGTCCTACCGTGACTGGTGGATGTGTATTCACCCGACGTCGGTGGCGGGGCGGTGTTGACCCGTTCCAGTGGCGCCATATCGAGATTCTCGGGAGACATGGCCCGTTCGGTTAGCTCGTAGAGGTCGTCTGGATCGATGTCACCACTCATATCACCGCCACCATGGCCTACAGTGGATGATTCGACAGTACTGCGCGGAGAGTCTGTCGGCGTCGGGAGCGTCTCGGTGATCTCAATGCCACTCCCAAGGACGAGATGGTTCAAGTGTCGACCGCCATGATGAACCGATTTCACATTCAGGTCGACCACTGGCGGACCAACATTGCTCGGGGTTGTACGGATGACAGTATTGGTGAGCATGTTGGGAGAAGTAGTATTTCGAGAAGGGGTGTGGGCTGGAATCGGCACAAATCCGACCAGGTCAGTTAAATCTTTCCAAGCATCCACTGAACTATATGGACTCACTCTTCCCGCCTCTACCTCCTGTTTGACTCCTGTTCCTGCCGACATTTGCATTCGCGGCCACCGCTCTATCAAATTCTAGGCTCCCAGCCCGCTTCAATAGGGGACTTCGATCTCCGGCTGTTCCTGCTCCACTCGACTTTCTCCTCGTTGATCCTGGTGGTGCAAACGCCTTCACTACCTCCTCCTCATCACCATCACTCCCCAATCCAACTTCATCCTCCGCATCACGCAACCATACCATCCTCTGCTTCTCACCACGCGCAAACCGCCTCTCGAGCGCAAGCGTCTCGCCATACGCGGCCAACTGAGCCGCGAGCGACTCCCCTGTCAACCCAGCCGAATTCGGTGGCAATTCGGCTAGCGAAAGTATATCCTTCTCCACCTTCTCCACCAACGCATGAGCTTGAGCGTGTGAGTTGACGTTGCGAAGCATGATGGGGATCGGGGAGTTCGGAGAGGTGGAATGTCGTCTGCCAGCGGATCCAGGTCCACCACCATATTCTTTCGCAGACGACATCGAATCTGAATCACCACCTTCATCTCCGTCATAGCCAGTATGAGATCGGCGCCGTATCCCCATATGGCCTGCGCTGCTGCGTAGAGTGCCAGAGAGCACGCTCCCAGTGGTCCCATTGCTCCCAATCTTGGCTGTCGACGCTCCCATCGAGATCGATGTGTTTCCACCGCTCGACTCACTCGTCGCCGTTGTCGTGCTCGTAGTTTCCGTCGACTTTGAGGAGGAGATGGACGCACCACGGAGCCTAGAGTCCGCCTCACTCGGCTTCAGAAGGCCACCACTGTTGGTATTCTCTTCGGATGCTGAGGGTTGACCAAGCTGCTGCAGAGCGCCATAGGTTCTCTCACCTTCATTAGGTGTATCAATGGTCATCGGCGAGAACAAGGCTGCAGATGACGTCGTCGCCGCAGTTGGTGACACAATCGAGTTCCCGACAGTGAGTTTTGTCGTCATCAATGTCTGCCGCCCTCCTCCACCGCCTCCACTCCCACCACTTCTTACATCGTCATAGAGCTCGCCGAGTGAGTCTGCTCCTTCTGCGGCCTCCACCGCTGCTTCCTCCTCGTCTGGTGTGTCAGCCACATCCCCGTCAAAGACGGTGGCCAAGGCATCTTTCCTCCTATGCAAGCTCCCAAGGCTAACACATGCCCTAACAGCTCGTCCAACTGGCGAGTTGGGGTTAGGTAAAGGCCTCTGCGGTGCCGGTCTTGACGTGGGGGCCATCACCTGCTGGATGGCATGTGTCGACGAGGCCGCAGAGGGCGATGGTGGCAGCTCTGCGAACCGTAAATTTTTCGCAGATTGCGTACTGCTGGTCCGATTGTGTCCAAGCGTCGTCGATCCAGTCGAATCCCCGCTGCCTGGTCCTGTCGGCAAAGAAGGGCGCCTCGCCGTCCCTTCAGGACTCTCACTTGGCCTCCTGTAGCCTCCCAAGACATCCCTCCGTTCCTCTGCCTCCACATCTTCGACCTCTACTCCTTCCCCGCCGTCATCCACAACTACCCCCTCTTCCTTCAACTCCGACCTCCAATCCGCATTCATCGTCTCACTCATCAGCCTATTCAACCTCGCGCTTGCACCCTCGGACGCCGACCGATCCCTCTTCTTCGAACTCTTGATCACCACCTGATACGTTCCTGTCGAAGGGTACGCGTACGGATTCCGGTGGATCGGAGAGAGGGAATCATAGGAAAACGAGGAAGATGACGAGGCGATGGAATCATTCCGCGGTCGGAGGAGATGGTCGAACATGATGGGTCGCGGTTGCGAGTTCGATCGCGATGTACGGCCAACGGTATATTGGGTGAACGGCTGGATCGGTTGTGGTGCCGTAGTGGAACGCTGTTGGAAGGTCGTCTGAAGAGCGGGCGCAGTACCGGGATGAGCACGTTCCCTCTCGAATGAATTCCTCGTATAGGCGCTTCCCGAAAATGAAGGCCTCCCTTCATCAATACTACTCCTGGGTCGACCACCCGATAGGGTTCCGACCGGATTCTGGCCCGCACCTTCCGTAGGTGCGAGAAGGTTTGGCGAAGATGCTCCGTAAGACGCCGGCGATATCGCGATCGTTGACGTTGGTGTAGATGCCTTCCTACTGAAGATGTTCAGCAAGCTGATTTTGCTTCTCAGTCGACTATGCGCGTGTGGCTGTTGTGGTGGTGGCATCGGGAGGCTGGAGCTGGATGACGCAACCGGCGGTATTTCTCCTTCAGGGATTGGCGGGTTCATTCCGGATGCCGATAACGGGCGATGGAACGTCGACTTTGAAGGGGATCCGAGGGGTGATGGGTTTGACTGCGTCGGAGATTTCTCGAATATGTGCGGCAAGGATGGACGGCGGGAAGCAGATGGAGCGAACGAGCCATAGACCTCAGGAGTTGCGGGAGTGAGTGAGCCATTGAAAGCCGAGTAATTGGGAGTCGTGCTAGACGTGTCAAGCGCTAATGGCGAAAGGGACGGCAAAGAAGGACCCCCATGCGGCTTCCGGCCCAAGAGATTTTCCAGTGAGCGTTTCATATGAAGCTTCTTTGACTTTTGCGGCGATGGTGGCTGCCCCTCATGTGATGACCGTCTGGAGACCTCGGGCGGCGTCATTGGGAGTGGTGGGTGGTCAATCTCCCACTCCCTCAAAAATGTGGCTACTCCGTCATAGCCAAAGTTGGTAGCTAAATTCTCCGCTTTGGTGCCATGCTTATCGGCCATGCTAGCATTGGCGCCAAGCGATAACAGGATTTTGACGATGCTCAAGTGACCATTGGCCGCGGCAAAATGTAGGGGTGTGGACCCTAGGCGCGGGGTGCGGGATCAGATACACAATTATATCAACGCTAAATGATGCAGGACCGAATGACGATGAGGGTGAGACTGACCTGAAGACCCGATGATTGTCCCGCCTTCTGTTTTCTTATCACAATACCGACGTGGCAGTCTGTAAACAGACGATCATGGATGAGTGATGACGAAGAGACACAGATACCGTCGCGCCGCCGTGGAAGTTCGAAACCTTCTAATGAGGCGTGTGGGGAAAGAAAAGGATAGTGTACCTGGGAGCGTTAACATCCGCGCCGAAATCGATAAGCAATTTGACGACGAGCTCGCTACCTCCGGAGCATGCTGCGTGTAGTGGAAGGATGCCGTCGAGAACGCTGTTGGCCGGTTGACCGTGTGTGAGCGCATATTGGACCAGCCCTGTTCGAAATCGGGAAAGATTGATGAGTGGGCGTTCAAATTTGGTCACTGCGACCTCATCCAGACACCAGTCTGGGGTCAGAGGACTTACCAATGTCGCCCTTTGCTGCTGCTCCATGGAGTCTGAGATTGGGGTCTGTAGGTGATGAAGGATCGTTGGTGGTGAGCGGATATAGGCTTGCCTCCTGATGTAAGTGAACTGGATCTGCTTACATTCTGTGACGACATTGTACTTGGCCTCGACGCGCTGTTGTTGAGCGCGGTTAGTAAGTGGGGGTATAGAAGGCATCCATATACTCCCGTAAGGATGGAGGGGTGGCGGGAATGAAAGGTAAAGATGAGATGGTCAGGATGAAATACACAGAGAGAGAGTGTGATTCCAGTCAGGGCCCAATTCGGTCTCTGCGGCTTATCCGCGGTCAACAGCGCAATCTCCTTACAACACAACAACCAGCATCTCGTCTGGCTTGCTGCCTCTCCTCGGTCCTTGATCACATCCGTTTAGTGACCCTTAGGAAGCTTGGTCGTCATGCGGAACAAGTCTAGCCTCTTCATTGACAGTATGGTAGCAAACAGTATACACCAGCGCACACCGCCCCACTCCGGTGCTTACAACGTTCCGTTGCTGTCAGGAATAGGCACATTATAACCGTCCGGCGCCGAAACACGCGATACTCGCCTCAAAGTTTAGGCACACTAAGGTCGATTCACGTATTCGATATCGGCACTGAAAGCTCTGGATTGGAACTTTGGCAGCCAAGCCGGCCGTCCGCGCCTAATTGTAGGGTTGCATCGGGGTTCCGCGAGGGTGGGATCTCATGCTCCCTTCTTTTGTTCTGGTGGGTGTTCTACACAGCATTGCCGACGATATCTCTTTAGAGAAAAACTGCCCCGAGACGTCGTTACTGTTAGGAACGGAACGGTAGAAGCTCCCGGCCTTGTCCATGCCATGTGGGATTTACGCAACGGAGCTCCATTCATGCTCGCTGGCAAGGATCAAGGATGATACGCAATATATCCTTAACAACCTCGAACGTCACCATAGCAGTTACCGATGCAATATCGTCTACCAGACGAATCCCGTCTCAACTTCCTGATACTGTCATCGACGGGTGTGCAGGAGCAGCCGCTGGCGCCTCTGGATCCCCTGCTTCCAATTTGCCCCTTGTTTTTGAATGTTTTCTTGCCAGTCTACCAATGTCTCCGTTCGTCATCGTTTGCAGCGATGTGGAGGATGTTCTTTGGGCACGTAATACGTCCTGGTGCCAAAATACTCACTTCTGTTGCTCGTCCTTGGTATTATTGCTGCTCTCCTACCACAAACACCTCCTTCAGCACTATCCTCCACCTCACTCACTCAATTTTTTGCATTGTCGTCCCCCCCTTCACTGTCCCCCTTACCATGACCCTGGTGGTCGCTTGATTCCTTGGCCAGCTCTTCTCCAGGGTCGAGGCCACCTGCCGTCTCGTAAAAGTGAAACTTTGGCGCTCAATACTCCTTGTCCCGCGGCGGACCTGGTCTTACGACCGTGCGTCTATTCACAAGAACCCACTGTCCCGACCTTCTCCCGGAACCCGACGCTACTGCCGCGCTCGTCGTTCGAGTGCTGATCGAGGCTTGGGAAGTCCTTCCTCGGGCCTGTTCCAGAGCTTCGTTGTAAGCGACTGGAGGTTCATATGGAGCCACTGCCTTGATCCGATCAATGGACCAGGTCGACCGCTATTGAACGCAAACTAACCTACTTCAAGGGGTCAAACGCTTCATCGTTGCCAGACGGAGACGATCTGTGCGGAAGAGAACGTCCCCCCACGGAAGTTGTTGAACGGGCGGGCGCTGGCCACTCGCATCCCCAAAGGGATGTGGAAACCAGTATGGACATGGCATGTCTTCGCCAGCCAGTGCGTACAGTCATTCGGATTCCTTTCTCGGTGCCGGATGGATCCGATGCTTATCATTGTAGAGACCGTACAAAGCTGCCGATATTAATATACGTGGCGTCGATTACGAAGTCGCCGCGAACAAGCGAACCCCTGCTTTGTCCTGAGAGGCTAATAGCCAGACCCGTTTCCGGCTTTTTAGATGCCGGGGACCCCGGTTTCGGATTCGTAACGAGACTTTGGCCAGTGGCCAATCATCAGTCCGCCCCGGCATGATCAGCAGCAGCCTCCACTTCACCAACGAGCAGATCATGGCGTTTCTGAGCATTCGGTCTATCGCCGAATTACTACTCTGAATCGGGCAGGGAGCTACTCACCCGTCAATAGACAAACCTTTCTGATGGCGTCTATCCGCGGAAACCATGAAAGTTATATAACAAGCTCCGTCTGATGCAAACGCCCCCATCAATTAACACCAATCGCCTTCCCAAAACATCATCCAATACTCCTCCAGCCACAGTCGAACAAACCATGCCTGCGCCTGCTGAAGCTCTCCCCTCCCTTGTGAAGGACATATACCCTGGAATCGACCCCAAAAGGCGGGCCTTTCCGAACAACCTTGATCGTGCCCGTTGCTGATCTCCTCATAACATCCTAATAGATTTGGACGCATCCATGAGGGAAAGGTTGTCTTCAGTAAACACCCCTCCTCTTCACAATTCACGTATTAGTTGCTAACTACGTCGTGTTTAAGTTACTGGAGGGGGAACTGGACTAGGTTTAGCCGCGGCGAAAGCTTTTGCTCAATCAGGAGCCAAGATCTTCCTATCCGCACGCCGAGCGGCCACGTTGGAGAAAGCCAAAGCTGAGATTGAAGCGCTTCACGGAGGCGACGTCGGCTTCGCCGCAGCGGACGTGACTGATGCGAAGAGTGTCGAAGCTGCTACTGCGGCTGCCATCAAGCGTTTCGGCAAAATTGATATCGTCCTCGCCAGCGCAGGAAAAGATTCTGAGATGGGGAAGAGTCAGCATACTTCGACTCCAATTTACACTTATACTGCTTCACTAATTGTGACTGCCCCTCGCAGAATTGGGTGACTTCGACGTCGAGGAGTGGTGGTCCACAGTAGAAGTCAATCTGAAAGGATCATACTTGACCGCCCACGCCATGTTGCCTCACCTCGTCGCATCCAAGGGATACATCATCTTACTCTCGAGCGTTTTGGCGCAGTTGCGCGTCCCAGGAGGCTCTGCATATAACATCGCCAAACACTCAATCAACCGCCTCGCTGAATGGATTGATATTGGTGAGCTTGACAACTAACAAGGCTACCGCTCATAAGCTAACCCTGGCCCTTTGTAGAATATCGCGGCCAAGGTGTCAAGAGCTTTGCTATCCACCCAGGAGCGGTGCTCACTGATCTTAGCACCCCATTCGCGCAATGGCTTCCTAATGGCAAAGATGTCTTCACTCAGACTCCGGAACTGAGCGCTTGGACCCATGTACGCCTGACTTCGGGTGCGGAAGATTGGCTTAGCGGTCGGTTTCTGGATGTAACAGTGGACCTGGATGAGTTGGCCAAGTTGAAAACCAAGATCGTGGAGCAGGACGCGCTCAAGAATCGGTTGGCGCTTCCTTTATAATGTCTTGCTTCACTACCTGTAGTAATTATGCATGCAATGTCTGGAGCGCCCAAGGGGCCCAGAATTTAACACTAAGAACTTGAAGGATTGCAATCGTAGGGTACATGTTGACTACTCCAATCGTCGTGCTGTAGTGCGAATGCACCAACAGTTTTTAAAGCTCTCGACTACTTCTACTATCATACTGAGCCCTAAGGGCCCATCGGAATGTCACAGACGCAGCGCGATTGATTAAAATAGCGAACACACGGAATGGTCCTATGACAACTTGAGCATGAAAGCTAGACGCTGCATGGCGCAGGGCGACCCGCAGCCACGCACTGAGAGTTGAAGGAAGCCTCGCTGAGAGTCGTCGAGTTGAAATATGCCTGAATTGGATCCACAGGTTACTGGATTAGCGACTTATATCGTTGTGGTGGATGTATATTAAGTACGCACCTTGATATAATAGATCGTTGCCACAGCATCTGCAGTTGGAGGACCTTTCGTCCATCCCGAGCCGCCGTCTGACCAGACATTCGTCAAAAGTGAAGCTATATGGGGCGCACAGTTAGATGCTTCCGGAGGAAAGCTCAACAAAGTGGAAACCTACAAGCTACTTTGGGCACATTCTTTGTGATCGTCTGCATAAACTCGACGTCAGGTCCGCGTCAACTTCCAAGCCACTAATATAACTCGCCTTTGTCAATGCGCCATCCACGTAATATTTCGACGCGGTGGGCGTCCAGTCGAGACGGTGCTCATGAAATGCACTTGCGGATTTGAAATAGTCGAGTTCGGTTAACGATAACAGAGAACACCTTCAATGACCCGTTAACCCACGTTAAGTCCACGCTCACTGTCACCACAGCAGCCGCGTCTGGATCAACGACACCACCCACTGTCCCGGGCTGATCGGTATAATGTATCGTATTGTAATATGTAGGGTCCGATGAGAGGAACTCTATATCTTGCTCGCTGACAGGAGTCGTCGCGCCGTTGTAAGTGAAGAAACCGAAGCACACTCCGGGAACCTGATATGTACTCATAGGTTTTGAGCATATGGGACAAAGACTGTAAACTGACAATGATCTTACAGTTGGCACAACGGCTCTCATCCTGAAGGTCCCATATAAAAAGTCGGTTCGGACCGAATCGAGTTCGGCAGTGTATATGGTCCCACCTCCTGAGTAAGCTGAAGTACGAAGTGCGAGGCCAGAGTTGAATGGATAGACGTTGCTAGATGTCATCTGCATGTTGTAGCCATAGCCGTGGTTCGACGCCCATGTTTGGGCACCAAAATTAGATAATGCCGTATTGTAGTTAGCTGTGAAGTCAGCGTTGATACCTTCACGCTGAAATATTATAAGTTCATTGAGAGTGAGCATTCAGAGTTGAAAGAGGTCCGATAATAGAGGAATGTGGACCTACCCAGATTGCGCCATTAGAGTCTTTGTAACCACATGGGCAAGTTGAATCTCGAGCAACGAGAGGGCCGGACGGAACAGCAACCACAGAAGCAGCGAGAGCCGCAGTGAGAGCCAAGATGAAATAGATCATGTTGAAATATTGCCACTCCAAGGAAAGGAGTGAAACTAGCATGTCCAATAGATCGATAGTCTTTATTGGCGGGTGGAGCCTGACACGCCATAATCGCATCGCCTATCATTGGGGATAATCCCGAGAGCTTCCGCTTACAGGCAGGGATACTTCTGATGTCGCCTAGGGAAGCGAGTTTATGGTTTACACCTTCTTCAAGTGAGTGATCATGACGCACTTAAGCCAGCACCGCGACTGCACTGTCCGTAAGAAGTCTGTTGAGAAGATCGTGCATTGGCGTGGTCGCATCAAATACGTGAACCGCTTAACTCGGTGATAAACAGGAAGAGGGCATTGCGATGAATGGACGAAGGTTGCGGAGGCACAACCGGACAGTCAATAGAAGCGGCTATTATGTCATGTAACGAAAATCTCCGTCGGACGTTTGTTAATAGCTCCGTTGAAGTAAACAAGTTTAAAATGTGGGTTAGTTAGGATGGAAAGATTGTTGAAGGCGCAGTGAAAAGGCAACATAAGGAGGGGCCAACGACCTTGGAGCGTGAGTGAAACATCGCGGGCAACATCTCTGAACTGGCATTATGTCTAGCAATACATAATACACTCAAAACCCACAACACTGAGTGGTAAACAGCGTAGGAACGAAGGGACTTGGCCCACTCAACAGTAACAGCGAAAGGATCATCAAAATCATGAAAACATACTCTTCAACCACATCATAAGCCTCGCCCACATACTGCCCCTCCAGCCATCATCTCTCAACCTCTCACTCACCCACATTTTCCCGGCACCCCTCTTCACCTCGCCCCTCCAATGCCCCTGAACTTCATTGTGTACTTCATCTCCTCCTTCCTCCAAATCTGGTGCTTTCTTCTTCTTTTTCTTCGGATTATTCTCGCCAACTGCCGAGAATCTCGGTAATGGCTTCTTTGCGATGGACTGCGGAAAGACCGCCAACAACCCCTGCAGTTCAGGATTCGATATGTAGCTGGGAACGACCCAGATGCGCATCTGAGGCGTCTGCAGTAAGTCGAGTTCGGCTTGGGTCGGGGCTCGACTAGCTATCCCATATGATCCACTATTAGAACTCCCGCCATATACGAGTTCGTCGAGGTCGGTAGGGTCCAGCGGCAGAGTGGCTCGCGATGCTGACGTAGGCACGCGCTGGAGAGGCAATGACGGATGATCACCCGTCGGCGTCGATCGACCGGAGCGAGGGAAGTAGGAAGGAGAGTATGGTTGTTGCTGCTGCTGTTGGCCTCTCGTTGGTGTCCTATTAGACATGACAGCAGTGTGCATGGAGCTTGGCAACGGCTGACTCTGGTGTCTCGAGTGATTCGCGACCAGCCCTTCTCCAGGACCCTCCGTCAAGAGTTCGTCACCATCGTGTTCTCCGATACCGCTCAGTGCGGTCGATGTCCCCGTCCTTGAAATATACGACGAGCTACCATTTATACCTGGCGAGGACCTGCCTCCTGGATCAGAAAACGGGTCTGAGGTCGCTCGATTCCGACTCTGGGTTCTGTTGAGGAAGCTATGTGTGCTCTGTGCGGCGTATGGTATATTCTGGGCTGGTGGCGGTAACCGCCCACTTGGCATAAGCGACGGGGAGGATTCGGAGGCAGGTGAAACCAGATTTGGCCGGCGAACACGGAGCGGAAGTGCAGGAGGTAGTGGCGCAACTTGATAACGGGATGAACTGGGGATGATGGAGGTAGCACCGGACGTGTTCATTGGTACTGGTATATCGAGGTCGGATTCGGAGTCGGTTTCTACCCCACCGAGAGCAGATGTTTCACCAACCATTTCTTCAGACTCGCCCGAGTCTAGAGACTCTTCGAAGCCGAGCACCTTCATCGTAAGACGGCAGCATCAGTCGAAGGTTTCGAGTTTGGAGGTAGTTGAGTGGGCTTACTCCTTTTAACACATCGATGGCATCTTGCGCAAACTCTTTCGGACTGATATAGAGGGAAATGATGGGAGTCAACAGGGCAGTTGGGTCAATTAAATATTTGAACAAGGTCGAACGTACCCGCTTTCCATGAACACGGCATCGTCAACTTCCCATTCGATCCTCTGTTGGCCAGCCCCACCCAGATTTGCTGGCAGTAACTGCAACCTCAGCACCCCATGCAGGCCCTCAAAGAACGGAAGCGTTCCAGGAGCGGTCTGCAAGCAGTACGTCTTGATGAAACGAGTGAATTTGTCAAGCCGATGCTTTCGCGCTTCGTTCGAACTAGGAGCGAGCCGCAGGTTGGGAGTGAGGGAATGTCCTGGTTGAACGGACGACAGGTGTGCGCGATACTATGTGACAAGGCCTCAATGACCGAGCTCCAAGAATAGAACATTCCGCCGGCATACCTCTTGTAATCTTCGTAGACTGGAGGCCGAATGAAACGCACTCCTTATACTTGCTTGGAGCTTTATATACGTCGGTTTCTGGTTTGGAGGCAGGTTTGTCAATGTATCCTGCATAGCTTTCCCTGCAGACTCGTCCTGGGCGAAGAACCTACACCACAAGGCCACCCATAGCCGCCATCAGTACGCAAAACCAGGCGTTTTCGGTCGGCTCATAGGCAAAAACCACTCACCATCCCTTGCAGTGCTGCGCAAACACCTCGAGATCAGAGCGAATGGGAGACATGAGCGCGTTTTGTTGCATCGAGTGCGACGGCGTGATCGACCGTCTCCCCGTGCCACCGGGAGAGAACATAGGCGGGCTCATGCTCCTTGCCGGCACCTCCACGTCTTGCCCACTTCCAGGAGAGACAGATCTCCTTCCAGAAGAATCAACCAAGTCGTGAAGCAAGTCGAGCGAACGACCTTGAGAGTTCGATCGCGTATTGCTAAGATTTCGCGTCGTCTGTCCAGGCCTTGAGGAAGTATATTTCTGGTGTTTAAGGCGGTTGTCATGACTCTGGGGTGCTGGAGAACGACCGCGGGCGATTGCCGATGGGGATGACGAGATTAATGGTGGGAGCTGATGATTCCTCGGGGAAGTCGTCCCGCCAGCGCTTGGACTGCCAAATGAGCGATTGCTCTGCAACCGTAAAGGAGGAGGAGCAGGCCGTGCACGAGCACCTTGATGTTGAGGAGCAGCCACGGGGGTGCTCGGTGCTGACATGGTCGGTCGCGATGAACCGGTCCAGATTGAGAGTTTGCTGACTGCGGGTCTTCGAAACAAGTCGCGACGGTGGCTGACGGGCTTTTGCGCGCGTCGTATCCACGAGCAATTGGAAGAAAGGCAAGTGTAGCAATCAGCCTGATTGGGGCAATGGATCAGTGCAAGTGCTTGCTTCAAGGCTTATTTCGGTCAGGGTGATCCAGGCGCACGGCGACGGCGACCCACTTTGCCGATCACACAAAACGGGACAGACGGACTGCATTTCATTCCCAAATTCTATGGCAGAACGATGTACTTTTCGAGGTTTTCAGGGATAGCTTTGAGTAGCTGTTTACTCTCGAGCCACTTTCGAGAGAAGAGGCGCGTTTGGTACCGATACGCGCCATCACATAGAATGGTGACAATAGTATTGCCTAAATAGCTTCTCGTCAGTGTCCCTATTCACGGTGTATAGGTGAGTATTGCAGCTCACCAGGTCCAAGCTTGACGGCGAGATCTCTGGCTGCTACCACATTTAATGCTGAACTCGCGCCCATATAGAGGCCCTCCTCGTCCAACAGCCTGTACACCATCTTGATCGACTCCTCATCCGTAATACTCAATGCACCTGTAAGTGTTTTGACCTCCGGTTTCAGGTTGTCGGTGATACGCCCTTGGCCGATACCTGCTCAAAGTCAGGAAAGAGTCAGCCTCAATGCTGGGATACACCCCACTGAGTTTCTTGCGGACCTTCGGTAATGGAACTCCCAATTCTTTCCATTAGCTCGCCTCCTGTCTTCACGTAACTGTATAAGACGCTTCCGGGAGGGTCCGCTAGCCAGATTTGTACATTCTTATTCTTCTCCTTCAAGTACCTGCTCACTCCGCTCAAGGTACCACCAGTCCCCGTGCTGCATATGAACGCATCGACCTTTCCTGATGTCTGCTCCCATATCTCTGGTCCCGTTGTAGCGTAGTGGGCGTAAGCATTGGCTTGATTATCGAACTGATTGGTCCAAACTGCGTTCGGGATGGATTCAGCGTAGCGTTTGGCCTGATGGTTGTAATTTCCCGGATTCTCGAATGCTACAGCAGGAACAGGTCTGACGTCCGCGCCAAGCATACGAAGGAGGTCAATCTTTTCTTGGCTCTAAATGACACAGGTATTGGTGACATCCTCAATCTGCGTTCAAACGATCGGCTAACCTGGGTGTTGGGCATATAAATCACACATCTATGTGCAAAGAAAACACGTTCAGGGCGTCGTTATGTGCTTAGTCGACGTTCGCCAGTGCTACTCACTTGTACCCCTTCGAGCGACACACATGCGCCAAACCGATGCCAGTATTCCCTGCGGTACCTTCCACGACAGTCCCACCAAGCTTCAAACTTCATTCCATTCGCGTGGCGATTTAGTGACATGGCGACAATGTGCGTCCAAATTGCGTGATTGGGCGCTTACCTACCTTTCTCTTCAGCGTCTTTCACGACATACAGCGCAGCGCGATCCTTGACGCTTCCTCCTGGGTTCTGAAACTCAGCCTTTCCGAGGATGGTACAGCCTGTTTCCTCCGACAACTTCCCAAGCCTGATCTGCGAGTTGAACAGTCGGTGAGATCCAGGGCCGCCGTTATTAAAACGTTGAGCTAGTCTCGTACCAACGGTGTATTGCCAATGGCACCTATGAACCCATTCACTGGAGCGGCGGTAGCAAATCGCCTGAAAGGTACACCGGTGTATCTCAGGCTTCGTAGCAACATTGGTGGTGGGATAGGCAGAAAGGCAAGGGAAGGTCCAACTCGAACTAAACGCGGCCGTAACGGGAATTTCGATCTGAACTGCCCGTAGGCACCACACACCCTTTCCAGACTACTATCTCTCCCCCTTGGCCTTTTTTTTCTAGTGAGCCATTGCACCGCCCGTAACCATACACTCATTTACGATCATCTGATAAAGAGGCGAATCCTTCAAATCCAGCTATTTTTTTCTGAACTTCACCATCATCGACACCAAAAAGGGGTCCCGACTTTACTTTGCGCTATCAGACCGACCTTCGAAACCTACTCCACTCCCTTGAACGCGTTGCTTGAACAGCTGAAAACATGGGAGCCAATTTATCGAAAGTATTAGGTGAGTTGGGAAGCTGAGACCTGGATCATTGGAGAGTGCTGACCGCATGTCTGACCCATAGGGAAGATCTTCGGTAATAAGGAGATGCGGCTGTTGATGCTGGGGCTAGACGCTGCGGGGAAGACTAGTACGCAACTTGAAATTGTTCTGATGACGCCCGATAGCTAATTGGCACTACATCCGCTATCTAGCCATTCTCTACAAGCTCAAGCTCAACCAATCCGTAACTACCATTCCAACAGGTAACGTTAGTCCCCTGAACGCATTACGTTTCCCATTTCCTGACGGCACGCCCCTTCAACGCTCATAAAACAGTTGGCTTCAACGTCGAGACCGTCACATATAAAAACGTGAAGTTCAATGTATGGGATGTTGGCGGCCAAGATAAGATTCGACCATTATGGAGACATTACTACACTGGCACACAGGGCCTAGTCTTCGTAGTAGATTCGACCGACAGTGACCGGATAGACGAGGCGAAGCAGGAACTTCATCGGATTCTGAGCGATAGAGAGATGAAGGATTGTCTGCTCTTGGTGTTTGCGAACAAGCAGGATCTGCCCTCAGGTAAGCACCTCAAACTCGAGAGAGATAGGGGATCAAGCGGCTGACATCGCGTCTTTTCCTTATGATTCATTTTTGGTCAGCCATGTCGCCTGCAGAAGTGACGGAGAAGCTAGGTTTACACCGTATGAGGGATCGGTCATGGTATGTCCATCCAAGGTAAGGGCTTTGATGACTCCATATTCCCAAAAGCAATTGTGCTGATAGTTACCTTAGCTGTGCGACAACAGGCGAAGGCTTGTTCGAAGGTCTCCAGTGGCTCTCGCAGAATGTGAAGCAGCGAGCACAGTGATCGCCTTGTCCCTTTCCCCGTATCAGACTTACTCCCGGATGTGCACGGCATGGCTCTCTCAACGACAACTCACACCCCATAGTAACACCCCTCTTCTGCTCGCCCGAGTCGCGTACACGCCGAGACGCGTTGCGGTCACGTTGCGACGTTCCTTTATACACCATCCGTGTCCTCTGCAGTCATTACTTATTCTCGGTTCTTGCCCCATTATTGAGTTCGGTTCATGCATCACCATCACTTCGATCCTGTAACATGACTATTATTTTATCTAATTGGATACAATCGGCGTTCGCGCATCAAAACCCGCCAGTCGTACTTTCAACCTACCGATATCGTTCATTCAGAGTAACGTGAATCTTGGGCTGTTCATAGAGTGACACTGGCATCCTCCCTCTCGCCTTCATGGTGCTCAGGATCGTCGTGCTGATGATAAAATAGGCCAATAAGTAAGCGAGCAAGGGGCATGCCGTCCAAAACATACCTCGAAAGGAATCACGTCCGCATTGTCCAGATCCTTCAAGCAACCTTCAATGATGTCGACAGCCTTATCGAGATCCGCTTCGCTGATGACCAATGGAGGCGCGAATCGGATACTTTGACCACGCGAAATTTAACAAAGCAGGAGGTTTCAACAACTTGGCCGTCCCCATCCCAGTGACGATTGCAGGACTCACATATTGATATGGGTCGGTTTCGCCAACAGACCCCTGCTCTTCATCAGCAGACACAGCTGCCACGCCGTCCGTCCCTTTGTACTCTTACTCTCGTCAATGACGACGGCGTTCAAGAGACCTCGACCGCGCACGCATGTTACGAGGGGTGAGTTGATCGCTTGGACTTTAGAACGGAACCGTTCACCGAGGACTTGTGCACAGTCTGCGAGGGATTCGTCGACGAGGACGCGAAGGGCGGCGATAGCAACGGCGCATCCGAGAGGGTTACCTCCGTAGGTGCTACCGTGCTCGCCAGGTTTGATGCACTCCATGATGTGCCTGTCGGCGAGGACGCAAGATACGGGATACACTGTGAAAAAGGCAGTGTGTAAATGGTAAAATCTTCCTCTACTAAACGATATGCGTGCATACCTCCACCGGAGAGCGCCTTGCCCAGAAGGATCACATCTGGACGGGCCTTGTCGTGTTCACAACAGAGCATCTTCCCTGTTCGGCACAACCCCTAAAATTTAAAAGAGCCAAATTAGCATTTTGCTTTCGGGATCCAAACGAAAGTGAGCAGGCGAACGGTCTGAATTTCGTCGCAAATCAACAGTACGTTATACTTCTTGCACAGTTCCTGACACTGCGCTAAGTAACCGTCATCCGGAACCACGATGCTGTAAATGAGGAGGGATATGAGTCGAAAATGTCCAATGCTCACGAAACTCGAACGGCTCACCCGGCTTCGCCTTGTATCGGCTCCACGAGGAATGCAGCAACATTCTCTCCATGGGTCTCCAATGCCAATCGAAGGTCATCGACGCTGTTATAGCGAATCAACTTCTCTTCGCCATTAGCAGTGTACCATGTAGGCCCCACATTCTCGAGGAACGGCCCAAAGTCTCTCCGGCTGTCGGGATCCGTGCTCATACTTTGAAGGTGGGGCAAGGAACGGTCGCTATTCAGCGGACGCCAATCAACGTTCCGGGTCCTCATTTTGACGCACCTGATTACACCCAACGTTCTTCCATGAAAGTTCTCCGACACGCTTAAGACGATGGCCTTGCCCTGCGGGACACCCTTCTTCATATACGCCCACTTCCTTGCTAGCTTGATTGCTGTCTCAACAGCCTCTGCACCCGTGTTCATCGGCAGCACCATATCATACCCAAACATCTCCGTCACGGTCTTCGCAAAAGCACCGAAGACGGAGTTATAAAACGCTCGTGACGAGAGCGTCAACTTCTGGGCCTGGGTGATCAGCGCCTCGACGATCTTTGGGTGGCAGTGACCCTGATTGACCGCAGAGTATGCCGAGAGCATGTCGATGTATTCCCGGCCTTCCGGGTCCCATACTCTAGAATAATTCGAGGATATGAGAAACCCAGACGCTTGTGGTCGGGTGCCAGGTACGTGTCAACAATGTGTGAACTCACTTTGCTCTCTTGGCTGACTCGAAAACGATGGGAAGGGGGTGGTAGCTATAGATTCGTCGATTTAAGTAGGATGCTCCCATTATGAGAGGATGAGGCGTGTACGTACTTATGAGCGCCATGAATGTGCTCGAGCTGCATCACCTCCTGGGATGACAGACGCGCTGCATCTTGCCTGGCCCCTGATTCAGGGGTCCTGCCTGGGGTAAGAGATGTTGAGACATGTCCGCTGCGCTGGGTAGTGCCGTCTGCAGCCATCGGTAGTTCGTCGAGTGATTTATGCGATTGAAGGACAGTGAGGAGAAGAGTTGAAATGTTGGTCGGTCAGTTGAAAGCGAAACTGACTCTAAATAAGGCAACTCTTTCATCTTATCTTGGGATCATCACGCGCGTCCTTTTATCGTCACGCTCTGTCACTAGATCCGCCACCATCAAGAGACCACAACTACATTGCTCCTTCAACTATCTCCTCGCGAATGCTATCGGATCTTCGGTGCATACTCTGAGGCATATGATTGTAGCCTTGACCACACCTTTGGATCTATGATGACCATTGACACGATGTGCACGTCGCAACCGATCATCCACCAAGTCTTGCACCCTAACAATGCCCATCCCAACTGGGATAACTACGCACTCTTCTACTGCCCTCAAGGTTTTCTCTCCGAGGGTGCTGATTTTTGTCGACGCAGGGCCTGCCTTCTCTGCCGCATGCCGCCCTGTGCCGTTCACACGCACAAAGGCGACCGCTTTGCGTATTGTATACGCAACTGCCCTCCACCACCCTCCAATTTCCCTCTCCGATTGCCTATAGGGGATATAGGAGGTGGACATTACATTCAAGAGTGGACACAACGGTGCATGCACACACTCACACACCGGGACACAGCTTTCGCCGCCCAATGACCCTGTCATGAGATCCTCTTCTGCCTTGCGCCACCGTAATTGTAGAAAGGACTATATAGCTGAGAATTTCTCCAGAGTCATTCCACGTATCTTCGCCGCGGACCAATCTTCTCAACTTGGCTCTCCCGCAGTGTCAACATCGGCGCCGGCAGCGGTAGCTTCATGTACACCGACGGGATTCCTCCGATTCGTTTTGGATGCTCTACCTCGAATTCATGGTGCATATCCCCGCGACGAGTATGGGTGAAAGGGCTTTTGCAGCAATGAGGCGGTGTTCTCGTCGCATGGCCAGCACCACTATCCATTAATGTTCGCATCAACTTACAAGCGCAGTTTGCTTGTACCCATCACTTCGTCGGGGATCATGAACTCATATTCAATCCCCGCTTGAGAGATATCTCCGAACCGGAGAGGGGGTGGTTCACATCCTTACAGCACTTCTGGCGGTATCATTTTGATCCCTCGACCAGCTGGGTGGAGTGACCGCACCTAGGGTCACAATCTCCCGGAGACCCCTGGAAAG
This sequence comes from Tulasnella sp. JGI-2019a, assembly GCA_019633535.1. Lineage (NCBI taxonomy): Eukaryota > Fungi > Basidiomycota > Agaricomycetes > Cantharellales > Tulasnellaceae > Tulasnella sp. JGI-2019a. Next base: position 325,374 of record WSUE01000012.1, read on the forward strand.
GTTCCTGTTTTTCAGGTGAAAGTCGAGAGAGATCGGCTTTCCGAGCCTAAAGATTGAGATCCCGTTAGTCGGTTCATTTGGTCTCGCATGGACAGATTTGGCAGTGCATCACCGAGAGACCTAATTATGGATTTCTAAGACCGGACTTTTGTGGTTCACTAGACGAAATAGGCTTTGACGTGGTGCGAATCTGGGAGACTGCGCGATTTCGGCCTCTGGGATCTCGGTCGGCAGGTCATCCCTGAGCCCAAACGTCTAGTGCTTAATTCATTGACCGAAGTCTGATCCTAGTCCGCCCTGCGCTACGGCACGTTAGCCTCTCCAGCACAAGACAAGACGGGGTATTCTGACCAAGGTTCTCCTACATGCAGTCTCTCCACCCCTCTGCGCCCCTCCTCCGCATCTACTTCGAGGGGATTATGCCCTCTCCGTTAGGCGATAGGCGCATTGTCCCGCCTCGTATATATACTAATCTGGCTGGCCGTTAAATCCACAAACCAACTCCTCTCATTCGCTACTCTACCCCCCCCCCCCCCACCACTCGCTACACGCTTCACAAAACCTATCTCCCTCTTCCCCTCCTTTCCATAGTCGTCCATGTCTTCCACGAAGCGAGAGGCAGAAGGTCAGCCTTCCGGCGAGCCACCTGCGAAGAGGCAAAAGGTCGACCACGGAAGCCCATTCCCTGAGGTGGAGGAGCCTGAGCCCGCATCCCAATCCACCTCGATGGACCTGGACGGCACCCCTATTGTGGACGGCTGTGGTTGCACTGGTCCGTGTACACATGGTGGTGTGGCTGGCACCCTTAACGTTGTCGACGGTGAATCTGACCATGACAGCGATCCGGACGGGGTAGCGATCGAATGGGTTAACGAAGACGAGGTCGACGAGATGGAAGAACCGCTGGAGCTCATCAGCCTTGGTAGCTGCAAGCGGGCCGCATCGTTGTATTCAGCTTGAGTGAGTGCAAAGACGAGATGCTTTCGGGTATATATACTGTTACTTATCGCTTCATTTAACGTGTTTCAGGTGTCGCGACTGTCTCCTCGGCGATCGTGCAGGGACGGAGACGATACCCAACAAAGGCCCATTGTTTCCCAGCGTCGTCGATCTCCTTCCCCATATTTATTTTCTCATTTTCTCATGACGCTCAGATCATTATGTCTTCATGCTTGCCTTACGCTGTATCGATAGAAACTATTTCCTTGTCAAAAGATTCGTGCTACAGTATGAGTGATCGTGATCGGCCGATTATCCGCCTCTTTCCCACGATCAGCAAGAGATGGCAACGACGATCACAGGCTGCTCAACTCAGTCCTCGATCGCCTCCTTGACGTTGTCGTATACACTGAATACAAAGCGGGAACCTTTCGGACAAGGACTGAGGGGGGTTCAACCCAGTCTCGTCGGTAACGCGGACCGCTTGCCGTTGCACTACACACAAACTTTGTCAACCCCCTTGTGCTCGTGATGCTTTCGTCTTGGGCATCAACCCGAGGCTATGACGCTGTATGCTGCTGCGGCTATGCTTTGCGGTGTACAAACACAGCACAGCGTGCAGTCATTGGACATTAACTGTCATGCAAACCGGCCGAGATTTTATTAGGACGCTGCCCTACCTTCGACTCATGCATTGCCTTCCTGTGTACCTCGTTTCTATGACGAAGTTCAAGTGTCTGTGATCATTAGAGAGGGGTATAGAGGGGAAACTTGGTGAGGAAGATCGTTGTATTCGGCTCCGAATTTCCTTCAGCATCCTCGGCCTACGCTCGCGCGCCCAATAAACCGGTCCGCTAGGTCTTCCCCGCGTTCTTTCCGCAGCTTAAAGTGTTCGCTTCTTGGCGAAACGCGCGTGCTCTTCTTTCAAGATGTCTGGGACCTCGTCCCTCGCGTTTATTAGATCGAATACCCTTGGCCATGTGGAGAATAAACATCCGGCTCGCTCTTCTCCGCACTGAGTCTTAGGTGGCTATGCCAATGGACTATGGACCAATCAGCGTGCATGATGGGCAAGATGTTTGGTACGGTGGTAGATCTTTTTCTCCTCTCACTGCGGCCGTTCCCCCCTTCACTTTGGCTGCTAGCGGCGAAATCTCTTCTTACATCTCTGGTTGTCCTTTGTCCCCGGTCCTTCAACTTCGCTCCTCTGCTCACTCGCTACTCCTTTCCCCACTATTGCCTGCAGCATGGCATCCATTCCACTAAACGGCCTCCCTTTGTACATCGTTAGACCCTCTTAAATGTTCATTTAAGCAGTCGAGCATCTAACGACCTAACTCTAATCTCTCAGGCCTGTGGGGTGTGCTTGCGGACACCATCAAAACGTCCACAGTCAGGACACACTTTCGCCAAGATGTCCGGAAGTTTGGTGTGGCGCGTGCTTGGATGCTGGGATCATCGGCCCGTGCCCCTCTTCCCAAAGGCGAGAACTGACGATGGAAGAAATTCGGGAGATAGCGGACAATGTGGAGAAAGAGTTTGCTGAAGTGAGGTCAGGAGGTCTAGGAAAGGAAAGGTAGACGCTGGTACGCCATCTCTTATTTCCTTTTTCGCAATATTGCCATTCTACTTTTGATAGACTCTCGCTGACGTATTGGGCCACTTCCAGCGTTGCAACATCGCATGAACGAGATGATCCTTCCTATCCGCCGACCCACACGCAATAACCCGTACGCGTCCCATCAGTCGGATTATCATTCACTCCAAGGAATTTATGGCGCTTTATTCACTACGGAGCACCTACAGGCAGTAACTCTTCTCCCCTCACTCCGCCCTGGACGCGTAACAACGCTCTATCGTCGATACCTCTATCCGGTTCTCTTCGACATCCCCTTTGGTCATTTACTGGGTTCCATAGCTCCATCTCATCGCCTACGCCTTCCCCTACCTTCATTCTACAATTGGGCTGTCCCAACATGCCACTCCCCCAGCTCTCGCCGCTGTTCTCGCCGGCTCTCACCACACCCTTCCTCCTTTTATACTCCCGTCCTCCTTTCGCATTCCCATCTCTTTGACCAATGCGACCACGTAACCTCGGTTTTCTGACCCCTCCAACCTCCAGCCATCATCCGCCAGTACGAAAAAGCTTTGGACGAAGATTATCGTTCATCGCACCCTTACTCTCATCTTTTCTACCGTCTCTTGCCTCTCTTGCCTCAAAATGCTCTATTATAAGCCTGTATGGCCTAGATGCGGGCTTGGATGCGACTGCATCATCATTATGTGCGGTGTCTTTAAGCTTACTCTTGTTCTTCAACTTCACTGTCTCCCTTATTGTTTTCATCGCTAGCTTACTTCTGTTTTATTTCTTCATCACTTAATTCCATGCTCACTTCCTGTTCCATATCCAGAGTACTTCTGCGGTGGTATCGTATGGCTTACACGGGCATTCAAGTAGCCGAATGCACTTATGAGGGCCAGAGTCGTGTTGTTGAATAGCAGTAAAAGGAACCGAGGGGGGGGGAGTGGACTGAATGAGGCAAATTAAGGCCCGACACTGGAACAAGTATAGTAAGAAGAAAAAGAGAAATAATAGGATTGCAAGCGGAGAGAGAGTGGCAAACAAAGCATGGCGGACAGGCAATCCGGCTCTGCCAAGCGGGCAGGGGCAGTACTGACCTGATGGGGGAGCAAATGAGCTGGAGACCAATCATGAAGACTCAGAGGGTGCTATCTATCTCGGGTCACCTGCACGGTTGTGCAACCTGGAACAGACTCTGATATCAAGACACATTGTGTAACCTAAGCGGAATGGCGCGATGGAATTAGGCTAGTGTAAACAGTATTTAAACCCCTATAAATGGAACAATAATACATATATTCGTTTGCTTCAACCTGCAGATCGCGAGGGCGGGCTGTAGGCTCACCTGGGGCCATCAAAACGTTAAGATCGCGGACTGCCATACGATTCGACTTTGAGCATGACATTGCAAAACCCCGTTATAGTGTAAGATTTCACTTCATGACCGCCCGCAATTCCTGGCCAAATTCTCCCATGTCGCGATTTTTGTAGACGTATATACCCCTTCTGAATCAAATCCGGCATTTTGAGACCTTTTGGCACTCAGGGTCCGCCTGCGGCGGGCAATCCGGGTGTTGTTCAGTGATTCTAGGCCCTAAAATATCGTCATAGATGTGAGTGTTTGATCTACTTGCGCTTTAGGGATTGCCAGGTCCGTTTGTCACACCCTCAGTGGGATTTATCCTTCCTGACCCCGAACTCAGCTGGCGGACAAATAGCACCTATCCTATAGACATTCGTGTACTGGTGGACACGTTAAATAAACGCCAAATTGTTGTGGTACAATGTGTCGGGCTTTCTTTTAGAGAGGCATGGATATAATGGCTGATGGGAAAGTAGATGTTTGTATTAGCCATAGTGCCCCGGCGCCCGGCCAAGTTGACCAAACGTGCTCCGATAGATGTTTAGAGGCACTGGCGGCATTCCATGAGGAAGACCGAGGATATACAGAGCTGAGCGATCAGCTAGGTGTCGCAAAGTGTCTTGAGGGCATCGGGGACATCTATCGAATTCAACATCGATATGACGAAGCCCTGGCGGCATTCGCAGAGGCAGACCGAAGGTACACAGAGCTGGGTGATCGGATAGGTGCCGCAAACTGTCTTAAGAACATCGGGAATATCCATGGAATGCGACAGCGATATGACGAAGTCCAAACGGCATTCACGGAGGCTGGCTGAAGGTACACAGAGCTGGGTGATCGACTGGGTGCCGCACACTGTCTTATGGGCATTGGCAACATCCACCGAATGCAAGACCGATATGAAGAAGCCCAGGTGGTATTTGAGGGGGTAGACCGAAGGTACATGGGGCTAGGTGACCAGCTAGGTGCCGCGAGCTGTGTATGGAGCCTCGGCGAAGTTCATCGAACGCAACGCCGATATAACGAAGCCCAGGTGGCGTTCGCGAAGGCAGACTGGAGGTACACAGAGCTGGGTGATCGGCTGGGTGCCCCACGCTGTCTAAAGGACATCGGCGACATCCATCGTATGCAACATCAATATGACGGAGCCCAGGCGGCGTTCGAGGAGGTAGACCTAAGGTACACGGAGCTGAGTCATCTCCTAGGCGCGGCACACTGTCTATGGAGCTTGGGGGAGGTCCATCGAATGCAACACCAATATAGCGAAGCCCGGGCGGCACTCGAGGAGGCAGACCGGAGATACACAGAGCTGGGTAATCGGATAGGTGTTGCACACTGTCGTGAGGGACTCGGGAATATCCATCGAATGCGAGGCCAGTTTGGCAACGCTAAAACGAAGCTCACAGAAGCAAGGATCCTATTTCAGGAACTCGAGGTTGAGAGTGACACTATCAGATGCTCCGAGATCCTCGAATCCATCTCTTCCATTGCATTATTTTGGTCTTGTATAGACGTAATATGTCTATCTGGGTTTGATTACCTCATGTATTATGCCAATAACTACATGGGCCGGCGTCCATGAGTTACCTGGTCTTTGGTTCGGGTAACGATTGATATTCTGTCAAATCATCAACGGATAAGCGAATCTCGGGTGTACAGGTGAGACAGAACAGGTGACGGGAAAGAAACAAGCAAGGAGGGGCTGAGTCGCATACGACTGCGATAGACCGGCGATACCGCAAGGACTCGGGCCACTCTGATCGTCCCATCGACTGTGAACCACGGATTCGTCTCATACTCTAGACGTACCACTTCACTCTGCCCTATGGGAACTGAAAGCGTCCAGATCAGCACTCTACGGCTGTAAGTTTTTGAGGTTCCGGATTCAACTTGCAGAACTATCCCCACGGATCCACCCCCCAACTTATTCCTAATTCCGTTCCACCATCAGATAATCCCCTCCGTATATAACGCTCCCCATTCTTTATCCCATTCCCCCCGCTATCGATTCCGGGTACTTTTGAAAGGAATCTCGGGCATAAGCTACGAACCATCTTGCACGATAATTATCCGATATGTCGGAGAGCGAGGCTAAGGGTGAAGAAGTCGAATAGGTTTTGAAAGTAATAACTCGTTCAGCATGATTGGTAAGAAGGTGATCAATCGTGGAATTCACATTACTATGATCGCGAATTGCAATGGATCCCGACTCTGATATGGCTCAGTCGCTGAGGCGTTCCGCGCGATCAAGTAGTAAAGATCCAGACGCAAAATATGCGCGCCGATCCACATAAATCGGCCAGAACCGGCTCAAAGACTGTGTATCGGCTTTCGTGCGGTTGCGGGAAGGAGCCAGTAGTAGATCCTCTGCATACCTTGCCCCAATGCATCCTCTAATGGTTGTCAAAAAGTTTTGAGTCAAGCGTCGAAACCCAGCAAATAAGAGAGAAGTATTTCCTTCACGGATAGGTGATCGTAATCAAATCCACCTAGGGGGTAGAGTAAGCAAAAGTCTGGAATGCCATCTCAGTCTTCCTTGATTTTCAAAGACTTGAAGGTGCCACAGATACAACAGCGGTGAGCCTGACAGGCTTGGTGGGGCCTCCTTTGTGATAATATCGTCAGTCCGGAGCGAGGATAGGGTGCGTTGGTGGCTGGCGGGAGCGACCAATTGAATGAGTTTCGATCCAATGGCGCGGCAAGCATATCGGAGGACCTAGTCGCTTCGTTGACATCAGTCGGTCAGATGTTGCGTCTCGAAGATATATTGCCGCTACCGGAAAAATGGGTGCAACTCGCGAGCCTCTTCTGACGCTTGTGAAGCATCGGCCACCTCTAACAGAACGGCATCCATCCTTGGGGTCGTATCTTCCACGCACTGGGTTTCGGCCTAGTGTTGACTCTCGTAGATTGACGACACTGTCTGATTTGATTTGGCATGACGTCACCGAGGGCCATGACAGCGCAAGTCTAATTGCACACGCACGGGGCATTCAAATAGCCGAATACGCCGCCGCGAGGGCATCGTGTTTTGAGTAGTAGGATAACCGGTAGGATGGACCAAGGGATGGAGAACTGAATGAGCTGACGAATCGAGATATGATAAAGGATGATGGGAAAACCTTGAGGGTCTTGCCTCTTTATTCCTGCATTCCTCAATCAATTCATTCCATGCCCCGTTGCCTCTCTATATCCGGACTACTTCTATTCAGTCAAATCACAAATATGTCCCCATGTTCAATTTCCCTCCACGACTGCTTAAAGCTCCCATCCACATGGTTAGTTTCCTTACGTCTTGACAAAATATCTCGAGATTTAGAGTCTTGAAAGCACCTTGACATGGTAAACTCGTCATGGCTGTAGGTGTCTCAAGATTGCAGATCTCTACAACGGTCACACTGACGGCTGGAAGTCACCCTGCACCTACACAAGTCTCACCGGAATCATGCTCAGTGGTGCTTGATTTTGAGTGCGGGTATTACGGGCTTTGCCCCTAAATATCAGATACATATATGTACGTCAAACAACATGTGCGGTATCCAATCATTGAAGGTGTACCGACCGTTACATGCGGATAGTGGAAGGCTCCTCGCCACCCTTCATGCTTGTGCACTTTGTGGTTGGGTTCGCTGTGTCACCGGTGTGTGATATAGTTCCGGATACCATCGCACATAGTGGATGAGGCCATGTCCTTTGCTCTTTTCGCATTATTGCCTCTCGTGTATCCTGTGTCAAGGGTCTGGAGGCGCGGTTGTGGGCTGCCCTACAAGAAGCGTTGAATCTCAACTGCGCTATCTTCGCCCGCAAGCACTCGTCTACTTCCTCGCGTTGTAACCGGCCGACTTTCAATCTGAACCACCATCTCCCCTGATACTTGTCTTCTCTTGATTTGCTCAATCTAACTCCAGTGGTCGCGCAAGTCTGTCTTAATGTCTCTTCGGAAGCGAGCCAAGGCCGTTGCTCCATACATCGTTGGCGGCACCAAGATCAGCTTGGATGTCCTCTCCAAGGTCACCACCTTGATCAACCCACCTTGCGTGGGCGCGATCATCGGTGTGGCCTCTCAAATAATTACCATTGTGGAGGTGAGCATCACAGGTATA
>WSUE01000120.1:0-63215 GCA_019633535.1 Tulasnella sp. JGI-2019a
AGGTAGAATGAACAAACATAACAAATGTTGACTTGGGGACTTGGCGTGCTTTGCAAGGTTGAATGTAAACCAATGGGTACTTGCTTGGTGTGGAGTCACATAGGGCAAATGTAGGCAATGAGGGCAAATACAATATGACACACTGTGGTAGTGATAAGAGGGTGGAATGGAGAACTGAGACTGGCTCAGATCCCCCTCCTTATATACCCTAGGTCTATGCAGTTATTCCCAGGCTGCAGTTGCTGCTTCTATAACTGCAGCTTCTACTTCTACTACAGTTGCCAGCTGTGGCTTCTACTGCCAACTGCAGTCGCTGCTTCTATCTATGAATACCTACTGTGGCTTCTGACTGAGTCATGTGATGAGTCAGTTCAGCTTTCAGTTGCTGAATATAAGTACTGCCTACTAAGGAACTAATAATAGATGCTGTGGCTTCAAATGACATCATTGATGACATCATTGGTAATTCTTAGAATGTTAAGTCTGTTAATTCTGGTAACTCTGATGTTGCCAGTTCCTGGGTCAGGTCCTTGTCTACAGGGTCCTCGATAAGATCACATGAAAGACTGAAATGAGCAGTTGTCAGCAACAAACCATGACACTGATGTAAGGTTGTTGTATTCGTCCGCCTCTAGGGCTATCAGCAACGGATGCACCGATAGCTCCCCTCTTGGTTCTAGAACGCCCATGACTGACATCTCTTGATTCTTGGATGTCCAATAGTGTCTCGACGCAATCAATCTCGAACGTGCTAGTGACCCTTCAAATGCCATGATTGGCTGGACGGATTAGCTGTTAACTTGTACCGCTAATGTCGCCACTCCGCCCAATTTTAAAGATCCCAGATATTGACATTAAGGAAGAGAAAGTCGAGCGATGGCGACGGGACGTCGCACCCATGTGCCGCGCGTAGCAACCTGGCACTAGGATCACATCATGGAAGTCATTACAGAGTTCGAATAATAGCAATGGCACCTGCATCTCATCAGGACCTCACGAATTTCCGGATGAGCTGTAGTTTGGTCTAGAAGAAACTTTATAAGTGGCATGGTGATTAATGTTGTATTTTGAAATTGGAAAGGCTCTGAACGCCCAAACTAAACATCAAAAGTGAGTTTGTCTGACCAATCACATAATCGAATGGGGTTACAGATAAGAATCAACTATCGCCGGTATAGCTCGACTGTTCAATCTAGTTTTGCTCTGGAAAATGCCACAGGTTCACAGCGCGGGAGCAATGCACCAAGAAGATACCATGTCCCCTCCAGCCGCCGTATCGCCATATATGATAAACAGAGTCCCGACGTTGCCATAGGAATCGCTCAAGAAAGTGCGTTCACCCCAGCCAAATCAACGCTGGTGATCACATGAGTCGATGTCGGAGGGTGGTAGGGTTCGTTCTATGTGAGGATGCCCACGTCGGACCCAGCGGAATGCAAGGTGCATGTCTTCGAATGAGGTCACTAATAATGAAGGTTATAAGTGATGGCGGTTGCGATTGTAATTTTGACCGTGCCTGAATGCCAACCGAGTTGAACATCTCAACCTCCCGTCATACTCGGACTCGGTAATGTTAAAGGTCTTTGGACGCAAGAAATCATCGACACCCGCACCTTCCAAACCTGTCTCGATCTCATCCCCAAAGGCCCCGGCTCCGGCAGTCGCTTCTCGTTCACGTACCCAGCTGTCGGGAGATGTTACTCCGCTCTATGCCAAGTTCGCTACTCGGGGGGAGTCTTTGGATAGACTACCTGCTCAGCCAACCCCGGCAGTGGCCCCTCCCACCGAGGATACAAGGGCCGAATACATGAAAAGCGTTACTAGCGCCAACAGAGTTTACGGCAACGCGAGCGTCACCAGGTTTGGGAGCGGAGCCGCACTTCCTGATGGATCATCCCCGACTGGATCGAGGAGAGACTTGAATTCTGGCAACGATGGTGAGTTCTAATGTCTCTTAGATGCAACATTGAAGCATTTACGAACCAACGCGCGACATAGACGAAGTACCAGTCGCCGCCAGGAAGACGTCAAACACAGCGCGCCTGGTACAATCCGCAACGGCGCCCTCCGTACCGATTGGAGGTCGAAGGCAACGGCAATCAACCAGCGAAGGGGTGATGCTCCCACCTCGAGCTCCTGCCCTTTTTACCAAGCAGTCATCGTCATCCGTTCACAGCAGAGACGGGAGCTACTCTGATGCATCATCCATCACCTCGAACCAACGCCCCCAACTCTCCAAAACTTCTACCCCGAGCGAATTCCCTAAGGCGTACCCTAACAGTGTCCAACCTAATTCTCCGACTACTAGCTTCAGCCCAAACAATGAGACTCCACGAAAGTTGTCGACTTCTGGTGCATCCATCGCATCAGTAGACAAAATACTTCCTCCCCCGCCACCCACTACCCTTCCTCTTCCCAGTTCGACACCTCCCGTAAGGACCGAGTCGCCCACGTCCATTACCACAACTCTTCCTTCCACCCCGAAGGCATCTTCTCTTGTCCACCCTGCGTTTAAACGACCTCCAATCTCATTAACAACGTCCCCGACACCCTCCGCTTCTTCCCTCATGCATCCTTCACAACGACTCCGCACGCCGTCGAGTACAATTTCAGTAAACACTCCAAGTACGAAGCCCACCCACCAGGTGCTTGCGCCAGTCGCACCACCTATAGACACGATCAGCTCCAAATCAAGTTCAGTCCCTGATCAGGACACCGAAGCCGGTGCACAATCTTCCGCATACATTGAATTACCAAGCAATACAGAGACGTCGCCACCTTCACCGACCCCTAGCGCTACCAAACCAACTCCTCCCTCCGCTTCCGAGGCTCCGCCGTCCTCGTTCTCTGAATTCCTTCCCGAAGTCGTGAAGAAAGCTCGTCGTAAGTCCCAAGAATTCGGCACGTACGACATTGGGGCAGCGAGAAGGGTCAGAGAGAGTTTGATGGCTGGTACAACTAGTGGCAATGACTTAAGCAACAGTACCACCGTGTCGAGCGACACGACGTTGCAGGAGCGATCAGTATCTGCTATTCGCACCCCCGCAGTGACTGCGTATCGAGATGCGAATGGCATCCTCCGGTTGCGCTCTGCAGATCCTCCGCAGAGCAGGCCTCTCCCCATACCTCCAGTATCGCCTGAGCCATCTCCGACTAGGCGTCAGAGATTTTCCAATATCGGACTCGGGAACGTCTCCTCTGATGTCAACGACACCTCTCCAGACCAAACCTCATCTCCAAGCACTCCCAGAGGGAAGCCCGAGAAAGCGATGTTGGTACGGCTATATGACCTTATTTAATCGGTCGCGAAAGTTGCTAATATGGTTATTTTATTCAGAGAGACGCAATTGGATCGTCGAGCAATCGGGGCGGGCGTCACTTCTCGCTTGAGGCGATGGCTAACCTTCCTTCTCATATACAATCTTCGTCGAAAGGATCTCGACCGCTTCCAACGCCACGAAGCACAGGGAACACCGCCAATCCGTCCATGGATGGAATGGCCTTGCCGAGGTCTCAATCCGTCTCACAATCGTCTTCCTATTCGTCGAACCAGTCGTCTGGTGTATTCAGCGCTATCACCACCAGTACACAACACACAGCCGCGAGCTACGCTCAGAATGACACGATCAGAGGGCAGGATCCCCACACTGAACATGAAGAACAACCACAGCTTGTAACGGATCAGACAAGCGTCCACGGTGCCATAGAGACGCAGGAAGCTAATGTGGAGTCGTCTTCATCGCCAGTTGCTGAGCCAGCCAACATCCGAAAGAAGCGAATGCTCCCATCCGTTCAAACTAGGCAGCATCTGCTGCAGTTACCCACAACGCCTTCGACGCATGATGCACCCGTCCGACGGAGGTCTTCTCGAGCCGTCGTGGTGCCAATAACACCCCCTCCCCCGCATCAACAAAAGCTCTACGACCCTGATGTCTCTGGGCCCCTTCGACGAAGGGAGGAACGAATACCACTCTCCGATCTGCCACTCCTCGCATCAGGAGCGGTCTCAAATAGAGTTGCACAGTTACAAGCGGCCCTTCAACATGGCGACCCAGGAGACCAACGCCTTTCGATGGCCTCTACGCAATCGATAGAAACAGTCTCGCCGATTCCTACGTTCTACCCGCTTACGCGACATTTGGAACACCCACAGCTGATCGCCGCACTTTTACAGTGGATGACATTTCGAGATTTCTTACCCATATTCTCACTTACCGCAGAATCAAGGCGAATCATGGAGACCCGTATGGATATCAAGGAAACCATATTGGAGAGATATCTGACTGAGAGCGTAGGCTATCGTCGATGGAGCATGGAGCGGATGGGAAGTAGCCCGGAGCCTCTAAGTCTGACTTTACGGGTATGCATCTGATTGCATAACTCTCCTATCCTCCCAAAATACCAATTGGCCATTAATCTTCTAGGACCTCAACTCGTACATACGAGGAGTGTCGCTACCTCTGCATCATTACACTAATGTTGCAGACGCATTCTTAACAGCCCTTGCAGTCTCCACTACGACAGCGCCGAACATGCCCAGGACGCCAGTTCCGAAGATCCTTACCAATCAAGTTAGAATGATGGCGTCTAGTACTCGCGCGTACACAAAGGTCGTCTTGCGACTCCGGGCACAAGCTGAAGCCGAAGCTGTGACAATGCCTGCCATCTCTGTCAGCGGTCCGGACTTTGACAGCCGAGGCCGACGCGGAGCTCGAGGCAAGGATAAGATGCCTGCCACAGGCCCCGGGACACACCCTCCGACGTCTACCGCGGCCAAACTCCATAGTCGACGAGCCCCATCGCCTGCATTCTCCTTTGCTTCAGCAAGTGATCGATATGGTTCCCCTGGCGATTCTTCAGCAGCCGCTGTGTCCACACCCGGGAGGTTCCGATCACCACTGTACAAATCTGGTCATGCAGCCCTGTTACGCGTGTTCGTTCCGTCTCCAGAAGGCGCCTGGCTCAGTGACTCGAGCGTCATCGAATGCGAGCGAGAGCTCAAACGTGCCGGCGCGGTCGGTCTCTTACGAGTTGGAGACGTGGTCCACGATCTTGCGGCTGGAGACGAGGCAAATACTGGGCGTTTGGTCTGGGACGGTAATTACTTGATCGTATGTTCCGAAACACGTTTGTCTTCGACTCGTTGATGAGAACTGACGCAGATGCTACTTTCCTCAGGATTTAGACTACTCATATAACCCCATTGGCGAAATCCCGCGACACATCGATTCCCTCGCTTACCCTCCTGCCTATTTCCACAAAATCGTCCGAAATAGTGGCAACCCGATTGTTTATATCGATCTACGACCCTTTGCCGTTGATATTGCAGATCATCTTTCTCTGCTGCAGGATCGTATCCAGACCGACACGTAGGCCTCGTACTCATCATTCGAACTATTGGAGGGCCCTAACGCCGATTTTCTTCCACTATGTAGACCACAGGGTAGCTTCCATACCGTTGTACGATGGATTCACCGGGCACGGTTCTCCATCAGGCCAAACACGCCAGTGTATCCGTTTCAATCGTCAAGGACGCCCCCCGACAGGACAGTGTCTACGCAAATGGTGGACCCAGGCTGGTACGGGACCATCGTCATTGAGGCCGAGGGCACGAACGAGGGTCTGGCCGACCTACAAGCACGAGTCGGGAACGCTGTGAAACTGTTTGCGATGAAGGCCTTGATTAGCCAACGAGTGAGCAGCGAGAGCCTGAGAGTGGGCCATGGGCAGCCGCCTCGTCATCCAGTGGGCGAGGGTGGAAAGTCTGCTTTCCGCTTGCTTCGAGCGCAGAGTCGACCTGGGGAGATTTGGTTACGGTGCGTCCGGGACAAGGAGCGAATTGCATAGAGACGCTTGATGCGCCGTGCTTCCTCGTTGTGTGCTGTATTCAACTTTTTATTTCGTTTTTCATTGCTATATACATGCGGGCTATAGTCGCTGTTGTATTCCTCTCCCGCAATCCTTCATTTATACCACATCGTTTTTTCGTCTTTGCTTATTACATTGTTCTTCATCTTACATACACTTGGAAATTCAACGCAGCTGGCGTATGCTTCTAAAGTTGACTCCTGAGTATACCGTCGCCATTGACCAAGATGCATGGCCCGCCGAGTATGACGCTGTCATTGAGGTTCTCCTTGACATATTCGACGACCGCATCGTCTTCAGCTCCCGGTTGCAGCCAGATGGCGGGGACACCAAGTGCCTTGGCTTGCTTCAAGATACCCAACGTCACCTATTCGAAGTCCAGGTCCGTCAGATATATATACGGAAGAATCTACATCCAGATTCCGAATTGATCGGACTCGCCTTTGGTGGGGTGATGATGCTGATAGAAGTTGTGGTTGGAGACGGCAGATCGGCGATGGACCCGAGTGTCTTGATGCCCTCGAGTTCGGATTCTTTCTAATGAACAAACAATATATCCTGTGGTTTTAGAAGCCTTCTTATCGGTCCACGGAGAAGATATTGGCTCACAGGATGCACTGGAGTGACCTTCTTATCCCGCACAAGATACCATTTGAGTACCTGATATTAGTGATCAGGACAATGTCAGGACATCGACCCACCCGGTGGATTTGAATGGCCTTATGTTATCCGAATCAACGAACTTTTGTGCCATACTTGGATTGATCTTTGCTCGCACCGACCACTGCATATAGTGGCGAGGAGAGGAAAAGTTTCTGGACTTCCTGCGATGTGGGCATTATCGTGTAGAGGATGCGATTTCTACAAAGCTGTACGTAGCTGTATGAGACTGTGTGCAAAACGTGCTTACACCGTGTTCCAAGAAAAGAGCACCTGCCGCTTCCGGCTTTGACAAGACGCCGGCGGAGTTCTCGCACCAACTTTCAGCTGCAATTTGTCTGCCTTTGACCGGTCCTTCCCATAGCCCCGCGCGCCACTAAATGAAGGCGAGATCCACGCGGATGCTGTTTGGCGCAAAGAAGGGCAGCATGCTCGCCAAACCTTGGGATCCACTCTACCACCCGGCTCTTTATGGGAAGCGACCCTCATGACACAAAACGCGGAGACCGCCTACGCAGCGCCGGGACTCTAGATTGACTCCGGATTGCACTATTCGCCTATAACTGGGTCAACGGGACTTGACTTATTGCTGCCAAACACTTCGCTTGTTGAAGTCTGGTGACCTGTCGCTTGCGGTGCCACACCCTTACGAAGACATTTTTAGGGGATGGGTGGTCCATAAACCCAGGCCGAAGCCAACATGGGTATATTCTTTTGGCGTTGGGTTCCATCAGAACGCATGTGGTTATCTAACAACGGGTGGCCGGGGCTTGCTCTTGCTTCTATTTCCCCCTCTCCTCCTCATAACCCAAAAGGCCCAAATCTGTCCTTTGGCCATCTCTCTTTTCCCCTTCCCTCCACCCCTTCCCCCCTCCAAGAGTCGCCTCGTCAACATGTCGAGACACGTCCCGCTCTTTCGTACCCGAATTTTCTCGTTGGTAATGGTGATTGCGGGTGCCATCATGGGTGTCGCCGCTGCGTTCCATGCTAATCACGAGTACGTTCTAAACTCACATCCCAGCGTTTATTTTACTTCCAACCTGACCAATATATCATTCCCAAATAACAATAGGTCCAACGTGACAAAAGCCAATGCGAAGGCAGCCGTCGCCGGCTTGAACTTGGGAACCACGTTGGAGATCGACACGAATGACGTATACACGGCAGGAGAGGTTGCAGGGATCGCACAATTGGGTCTCGCCCTCGTCGCCGCCATCTCCATCCTACTCCTGCTCATTGATACCAAGAAACGCCATGCCGTACCCAATGCCCCGCATGTCCGAAAGGCCCCGTTCTCTTCGCGCACCTTGATCCTGCAACTCCTGGCTCTGATTGGTGCCAACATCTTTGCGATTGCTACTGCGGCCGTGACGACAGACTTTGTGTCCAAAAGGTCGGCCAAGGTCACATCCACATTCGCGAATGGGACCGTCGTACCGCCTACGTTGATCGCCGCGTTGTCCGCTCAATTAGGCATATCCCCCGTTTACAAGGATCAAAACTACCGTGAGTCTTGGCCTATCCCACACCTCCGAGTTACTTGGCTGACGTTTGCAACGTTCTCTCGCATCCATTAGTTGTGTTCCTCGCCATCGCTCCATGGATCGGGGTCTTATTCGGTCTCATCGCCACGCTTATCACCTTCCACGCTTGGCGTCGTTACAAGACGAGCCGGTCTGAGGCAGAGACTGAAGCTGAGGCTGCTGTCGAGACCGGGTCTATTTACGACATGACCGAAAAGGACTGATTATTCAAATGGACAGCATCGAGAACACTTGTGTTGTCCTCTCTCCTTCACTGTGATCACTCGATGGATGTAGAATACCCTTTACACATTGCCGCTTATCTCAGACTATCCTGTTGTATTCATTTTAGTGATGCCCTTTATGCATCTTTGTCTTGGAATGTGCCGTCGGAGAATAAGCCGTGCCGCCCCGACAACCGTACGGACTGCGGTGGGAAGGGAAGAGGCGGTTGCCGTAGTAGCGCCAAGGTACGGTCGTTGCCATACCCGTATATGAACTTTCTAGGGTGCAGAAGTGGCGGTTTGCGGTTTGTCGGATTGGACAAGGAACGGCAGAGGCCTGAAAGAGGCGGTTCCGCGTGATTGATGGTGAAGCTCCATTGATGCAAAATGATTGATATCCCATAAGGGGAATAACAGGGATGTGCGAGGTACTGTTTAGAGATGTGGTGAGAAGTATTGCCGAGGGGTACCAAGGGGGGAGACCCTTAGTGATAACAAATTATTACTCCGCTTTGGTTGCGATGGGATCTGTGATGGAAACATAAAGCTCCAAAACACTTAACTCCCTCCTTACTCTCTCGTCCCTCTTTATCTCTCTCTGTTTCGTCTGTGGCAGCGCCTACTCATCATCAACCCACACTCTCTTTAGTCTCTCAACACCAGACTACCTCCATTCTTTCATATCTATCTGTACAGCGTATAGCCCACTCTTCAAAGCCATGTTCGCATCCGTCCTTACCTTGGCTCTCCTCTCAGTTTGTACGTGATCCACAATTACTCCATCACTGTTACCATGAACTCACTGTCTTTCCCCTCTATTAGCCGTTGCTGCAGGCGCAGCCGACTGCTCCCGAACGTATACCGTTCAAACAGGCGACTGGTGCGACACCATCTCCGCCGCTCATCAGTCCTCAACGTACGTCCCATAACCTGGCTTTCAGTCTCCGGCTCAACTCACAAACTCCATTTCCGTTTTGGTATATATAGGTACCAGCTCGCGTACGCCAATCAGGACACGATCAACGACTGCTGCACCAACCTCCAAGTTGGGCAAACAATCTGCCTCGCTCCCAAGACTGGGCCGGATTGCACCAGCATCCATGTCGTCTCTGATGAGGACACCTGCGAATCCATCTCCACGTCCACCGGTACTAATACCACCATGCTCATCGCGAACAACCCTCAATTGGATGCTGGATGCTCCCTCTGTGAGTATTTACTCCTGGTTGTTATATTACCGGTTTTTCTCATATATCAATTTCACTTAGACCCGGGCCAGGTTCTTTGTGTGGCTACTACCCTAATGGCCGTGGCCCCAGCAACAGGCTCCAAGTGGGTCGCACCCCATCCTTGTGAAGACGACTCGGCCACCTCTGTCTATACTCCTTTGGTTCCCGCGTCCGTCCCTGCCTCGTCCGCACCCGCACCCGCCCCGTCCGTCCCTGCCTCAACCTCTATTGGCCTAGCAGGAGGAGCCGACAACGCAGTCACTGGACCAACCACGACGGCTGCCGCAGTTACTTCCGCCACCGCTGCCGTGGTTACTTCCACGACCGTCGCTAAAGTTGCATCCATAACCTCAACCGTCGTTCTCAACCCGACTACAAGCAGCTCGGACGACGACGAGGATTGCGATGATGGTAGCACGGATGATGGCGCCACCACCGACGATACATCAGACGATGACTGCGATGACAACTGAAAAAGTTGTCATCGTAACTTTTTAGAGGCTACAGGATCCACATACGGCGAGACTCCCCTGTCCACTCGTTGAGAAGGGTGGCTGGACCGTCCTTTCAACGAATCAACACTACACCATCGTCTCTCCACTTTTTTGACCACTAGATTGGCCGCCTCTTCGTGCAAATTTATCCCCAGATACCCAACTTTCTTCTCTCCTCCTTCACCATCCCCCTCTTTTATTTATTTTTATTTCGGGCTGATCTGTGCTCTCTCCCCATTTTTGTGGCGTCGACGCCTCCCAAAGCCATGCATTCGTCGCATTGATGATCGTTGTATGCACCGCTGTGCTGTGTCGTTTACATACTTGCAATGCGACATTCAGGTGTTCTCTTCTCTGGATTCCTTTTGAGCAACCGTTGCAATGGTCGAGTGATAGCTTCCCTGTTAGTCGGATATAATCCATTGTCGGTCATAGCATACAGCATATACAAGAAGACATTGATCTGGTACTTGGATCCACAGTAACATTCACTAATGCTTGGGCCTCTTGTTGGTGCGGCCTGGAGGCTTGCCCCGAGCCTTAGTTGGTCGCGTCGGCTTCGTCTCATCCTCCATTTTCACTCTCTTCTTAATCCCATCCGTCTCGTCGTTATCGACCCCCTTCCGTCGCCTCTTCACACCCAAAACGTCCGGTTTAGAAACGTCAATCTTAGGCGCTTGTGAGCGTTTCTGGGGAACGAATATGGCAGGTCAATCGAAATGTAACGTCCCGTGATCAAAGACGATGCATGGCATGCCCACCAATTTATCCGCTCGCAACTTCACCACATGCCGATTCTCAATAGAGAACTCCACGAGGAGCGGCTTGGTCTTGACTTTCTCGCCACCATCCATCTCCTTTAAGGTGCGTTCCCAAAGCTGCAACTTGGCCTTCGTGGCGTCTTCATCCGTCATCGCATGATGCTTCTCTGCGCCTTTACCCCCTCCCCCGCTCACTTTCTCCTGTTGTATCTTCACCTGTGGTTCGACCGCCTTCGCTCTCGCCATGATCTCTTTCAACTCATCTTTCCACCAACCAGACATCAACTGACCCGTCACATCCGGTCGATTATTCGCCCACCTCAAGACCTTCAGAGCGTCGCTGTGCCTCTCCATCTCCAAAAACCCAAACCCATTCGATTTACCAACTCCAGCGTGAGGAGAGAGCGGGTCGAGTCTATCAGCGGAACGTGCGATTTTCGCCTGCTTCACGATGGCTTTGTTATAAGAAGAGGACGATGAGAAGAATTTCTTCTGCTTCTTCTGTTTTTTAGAAGGTTCAGATGAAACGACTCCTTCTACCCCTTCCGTTTCTTCGACTGTCATCAAAGCGTCCACGTCATACTCGTCCCGAGTGACGTCTTCCCGCTCGCCTGCCGCGACCTCCCGGTTGAAAGCTGCCACCGCGTGAATCCCAAGTTTCCTGAGCCCTCGGTCGGTTACCCAGGTGGGCAGGTTTCGCACGCTGAGACGAGTGCGTGAGATGTACAAGGAGGGGTTCGTGCGGAGCGAGGCGCGTCTATCCTCGTAGGCCTGAAGGCGTCTTTTCAACTCTCCAGGAGAGATTACAGTCGCAGCTGGAGTGTCGGCGAAGATCACTACAGAGAAATTCAGCGCGTTGCCCCCTATTCAGGAATCATCTTCGACACTGAGACTCACCTCCCTCTCGAAGCAAATACAAGTTTCGAGTATCCTTCTTCTCCCTTTGTTTTTCGGCGGCATCTCGTAGATGGCCAGCTTCGTCTCGAGTGACGGCGAGCGTCACGCTCAGCGTCCGCCCCATGAGGACCAACTTTGAAGTCAACGATGAAGATGGGTCAGGTGTGAGGAGGGAGAATCCTTGCGGCGCTCCTTTGGTCTTTCGTAATCAAGTCTGATAAGTGTTGGTAGTGGCGAAAATGAACAGCGACGCATACCGCATTATTGGGAATGCCGAGAGATGCCGACATCTTCTGAGCCTCCTGAAGTACTTCATCGGCTGTTTCCCTTTTCCAGAAGCAGACGAAGCCCGTGCCTCTGGAGCGTTCAGTCTCATGATCCATGGTGACCCGAGCGTATTGCATTGGTCCAAACGTCTTAAATCTGAGAAGGACATGTGAGACTTTTTTAATGCGATGGAATGAGTACTCTATACTCACAAGTTTCCCAAATCCTCGTCTGTTGCTTCAAATGGTAGATTCCGGACGAAGAGAGTTGCACCTTCAGACGTAGCAGGGAGGTGAGAGCGATCATCTTCCTCGGTGTCCGACTCTTCGGATGCGTCTCTGTCCTCCTCTCCCGACGTAACCTCTTCCTCTTCTTCAGCACTTTCGTCCTTACCATCCCTGTCTGCCATAGTCTCATCCTCGTCACTCGATGCCGGATCTGCTTCCTCTTCTTTGACACTTTCATCCCCTTCTATCTTACTCCGTGTCGTCTCCCACTGCGCTTTACTCAGAGCCCAGTCCACTGCAACAATCCTGCCCTCCAGCTTTTTGCCGCTTGCTCCGCCAGAGTCAACGGGAGGCTTCTCTTCCACAACCTCTCCTTCATCGTCGTGTTTAATAGCTTCCAAGGGCGCTATCCTTGCTGCAAGACTCATCGGGGCGTCCACGTTCTCTTCCTTCTTGAATGGGTCGAGGCCCGGCGTGCTATTCTGGTCCGCTGTTGGTCGATCTTTATATTTAGATGCTCCAGAAATGACTCGGCTCCCATTAACACGGCTCAATGCCTTTTCAGCGTCTTCTTTCGTGTACATCTGGATGAAGGCGAACCTCTGTTTCCCATTGGATTTGGGTGCTGGAAGATGGACAGAGTGCACGGGAACGTGTGTGATGAAGACCTGCCGTAAATCATCCTCCGTGATCTGAAATGCCATATGTGTTTTAATGCATATATAAGGAGGCCGAAGAGTCAAGTTGAACTCACGTCTTTCGGTAAATTCCTGACGATCAATCTGGCATCTGCACCGCCTTTCCCTTTTTGCCCGAATGCATCAGCCTTCTTCTTCACCACTGCGCTGAGTTGGCCACCCTTCCAGATGTGTGCGTGGAGCTTTCCAGCCGCTTGCTGGGCTTGGATGGCGGTCTCAAACACTGCATGAGCCACTTGCGACGTAGCGTCCCCGTCCGGTAAACCGACAACTGGAAACGCGACCGATTGTGCTCCCGGATATTTTCGGACTTTCTTCCACAAAGTCTTCTGCGAGGCATCGGGGGAAGGATGGGAAACGGTGATCACAAGGGTCCGGGAGGCTGCTTTGTCGCGAACAACGGATGGGCGGGATGAGGATGGTACCTGCAGTGGCCCCTCTGGCAATGGATTCTCCTTCGCGGCTGCCGCCCGTTCCTTTCTGATATGGGAAGGGTCCTATTTAGTAGTACGTGAGCCGGTAGATGACAGTTTTCTAGACATAAAAGCAGGCCCACCTTCTTTGTTGCTTGCTCAAGTCTCACAACCCTGCCATCCACCATGAGCTTTTTCGTCTCAGATGATTTTAAGACGCTATCAGCATCTTCCTTGAGAGCAAACGAGACATATCCGACTCCTTTGCTGTTGACTTTGCTAGTAATGGGATCCTTTCTTGTGACAATAAAGCAGTTTCGAACTGGAGCTAGATCAGAGAAAAAGGCTTCCAAGGACTGAGTAGTAGTGTTATACGCGAGGTTGGAAACGAATAAAGTAGAGCTAGACGTAGGATATTTCAGCCTTGCTGGACAGGACTTGATGGTTTTAAAAAACTAGATATCTCACCCTGGGCCAGAATTATCTTCATTACTTGGTCGATCCTCTCGTTCCTTGCCTTTGCCTTTGGACATCGTGATGTTGGCAGGTGTTGCTGGGCGTCTCAAGGTCTCAGAAAATCTAACATCAAGCGGATATTTCGCACAATATCTCCGTCTGCCCTTGAACCATGAGGCCTTCAGACTCCCGACGACTTAATATACCAGTCACTCTAGCCCGAGCCAGCTTAATATGCAGGCGACACCTCTTAAGGCATTGATTGGTGGGTAAGATATATCACTTCACAATCTGCAGCATAGTAGGCAAACTTTCCTTCTCGGCGCATAAGCCTGAAACGCTAGCGTACTCAGGATACCGTGGCGTTCGCCAACAAGCCAATCCATTAGGATTAGGATCCGGCAACTTACGAAGTTGGGCGCTTATGGTAGAACGTGAGGGAGCTCCATTTAGTCTTTGACTGGCCAAGTCTTCACGTGCCGTATCGATCCTTTATATACCAGCTTTACGCCAGCAACCCTCTACCTGCACTGCAAATCACCCCTCCAAACCACCCACTCGTCCTACTCCACCTTTAGAATGGCCGATCAACTCGTAAGTCGCGAGTTTTCATCTCATCAGGGCGGGGTTACTCCTCCCAACCCGAGTCACGCCCTTCCTCCCCACTGGATTGAGGGCATTTCGCCGCGTGGATCATAGAGGATTGGCCTATTGTCGTTTTTGGATATAATCTTACTTACTTCTTTCTTTCATCTCTTCCTGGGTGGTTGATCTATTTAGTCGGAAGGTGAGCATACTGCGCCCACTGGGCGAGCCTGCGCGCCTCCCGAACGATGCTAACCGATCGACCCCCGATACCGCGTATATAGAACAGATATCTGAATTCAAGGAGGCGTTCTCTCTTTTTGACAAAGGTTCGTATCTTATCGGGCGATGTTATCGAGCTTGGTGACGCGGCGCACCCCCGCCAACACTGCGCTGAGGCAAAGGTTCTAACACCACCTCCTGTTCCTCGCGTCGTTCAGATGGAGATGGCACAATCACCACACGAGAGTTAGGAACAGTGATGCGGTCCCTGGGACAGAACCCGACCGAGGCTGAGCTTCAGGATATGATCAACGAGGTCGACGCTGATGGCAACGGGACTATCGACTTCCCCGAGTTCCTCACTATGATGGCAAGGTACGAAGCGCATCACCACGTGTCATCATACAAAAGTGACTAAAGTCTTGACTCGCTTGCAGGAAAATGAAGGATACGGATTCCGAGGAGGAGATCAAAGAGGCATTCAAGGTGTTCGATAAGGACGGAAACGGGTACATCAGCGCTGCCGAGCTTAGGCACGTCATGACAAACCTTGGAGAGAAGCTATCTGAGAACGAGGTGGATGAGATGATCCGCGAAGCGGACGTTGATGGTGATGGGCAGATTAACTACGATGGTGAGTGTCTGATGCCTTGCCAACGTATTCTACGCTTCCAATCGATTTTGACACTTGACCTGGGTCTACAGAGTTCGTCAAGGTATGATGAAAGCATCGGATAATTATCTCAGAGAATGCATCCGCTGACCTAACCGTTGTGTCTCGTAGATGATGCTGTCAAAGTAGAAGCCTTCAAGATCATCCTAATCGGACACTTCTTCTACGCCGATCTCTTGATTTTCATATGTACATTTCGTTTACTGTTGTTGAAACTCGACTCGATTGTTGTGGAAACTCGACTAGGAAATACCAAGATTTGCAAGCTGGAGAAATATACCCCCTGAAAGCATTTACATGGCGGCATCAGGCTCGATATAATCTCGCCTGGAAGTCTGATCATGGTCCTCCCAAGAACAAAGATGCATTGCGTACAGGAGTGCAGTCGAAAGTTCGATAAAGAACAAGGCCGGGAAAACATCGATTTTTGCTGGTAGGAGGTGCAGCAAAGAGGTATACAGGAGCAGACAGGCGTATAGGGGGTTGACAAGAATATATAGAATACAAAATACGTCGACCGTATTTTCCTCGCTCACTTCTTGTCGACAGCCTTGACTATGGGCACAATGATGATAACAAGTAGGACGGCCACACCGATGGCAATAATGATGCGCATCTGTTAATCGCAAGAAGGTCAGGCGTGAGAATGCACAATGCGACGTGAGTACGACACACCTTCATGTCCTTCCACCACATGTTCTGGGAGCGTAGCGACGTTCCGATTAGCAAATGTAGTATTGTGGAGGATCAAGGCTATCAGCTCACTTTTCGGACCCTGTTGGCACCCCGTCGGAAGCCTTGCGCAGAGACCGCCAAGTTATCTGTTGGGAAAGTAAGGCGGCACGAACGTAACGATTTGTGTGAACCCCATGGATCAGAGTGAGTGTGTCCCGAGCCAACGTACCAGTCTTATCCTGCAAGCTATCCAGCCTCTCTCCTCTCTCCGCCACTTTTGTGATGTTATCCCTCATGATTCCGACTGTATGGTCGATGTCAGCCTGAAGGGCGGCTGTCTTGGCGTTGCCCGGCCTGGGTGCTTCGCCAGTGGGACCACCAGAAGCGCCAGGGCGGGGGACATATGGGTCATAAGGCTCAGACCTGTACCAAATCCAGGTCAGATGTTAGCTTGTAGGCATCGGGGTGCGTTCCATGGAAAGGAGTAGTGACGACCAGCAAATACGCACATATTTATGAAAAGTTCTGATTGGAGAGCGCCCTATCAGTTCATACACTCACTCCATGATACGCGAAGTTCTCAGGACTCACTTTGGGAATATGGACGTCAAAAAGATGCGGTTTCGTTACGGTCGGGAGAGCTGAGTGTGTGTGGTGACGACGTTCGTTGGAGTTGCGACGTGAACTGATTTGTGAAACCCGCAGCGGAATCGAAGGTCCCCGATATGTTTGGCTTTCGACTACGCCGGGCATGGCCATTCACCCATTCACCGCCACCGCCTGCGCTTTCCTGTGTGCCCCAGAAGCAGTACATGAGCTCGACCGAGCCTGACGCATCAAATATCTTGTATGTTCCGATTTGAATTTCTCTAATGAGTCTCTCTCACACGATTGTGCTATTAAAGCTTTTGGGGGATTTCGATTGACAAACCAAAGGTAAACTCCTGCTCGTAGGGTTCACCTGTATCCTCATGCACCATCAACAGTAGACGACTCTATGGGGATACCCTCGTGCTCGTCCAAACCCAAGCTGAGGTTCAGGTTTTGCACGCACTGCGTTGCTGCCCCTTTGAGCAGATTGTCGAGACCACCCTGTGAAAATAGTTTCAGTCTTCGAAGTAGTCAGGTGGACATCAAATGAGTCTGGCTTACGGTCACAACTACCCTCTTGCCGCCCGAGTGCACTTGGATGCCACCGACCGTCCACCCATGCTTTCCTTCCACGTCCCTCAACTCCACGATGTCATTCTTGATCTGGATGAGCTTCTCTCCTCCATACATCTTCTCATACAGCTCCTTTACATCGCTCGCCCTCATGGTCTCTTTTAGAGGAGCCGAAAGCACAGAGATGATCCCACTAAACCAAGGGGCAACACTCGGGATGAAAGCCACTTTGAACTCTGGCGATGCGGAGGGGTCCATGAGATTCGACAACTGGAAAGCAGCTTCCCGTTCATGAATGTGGTCCGTTACCGAATAGGGCCTGACACCTCCACCGAGCGATTCAGCTGTGACTTTGGGAAGCGTTGTTGGTACACCGTTCGCATCCACCTGACCAGCTTTGGTGCCCGCGCCGCTGAACCCAGACATCCCAAACACAGTCGGTTGAGCGGCATGATCCAAGTACGGGAGGAGTGGCGCGAGGAGCAGCTGAGTCGACGTGGCATAACAGCCAGGGTTCGATATCCGTTTCGCCTTGGCGATAAGATCGCGAGAGTATAACTCTGCAAGGTTTACAAAAACACCAATGATTGGCCAAAAAAAAAATCCATTTAACATTTCCCCAGTAGATCACAAAAAGTACATTAAGCAGTCTCACCCGGGAGCCCATAGGTCCAGCCGGCTTTCGGGCCCTCGAACCTATAATCCGCACTCAGATCCACAACGACACTCTTCCCCTTGCCACGATCAACCGCGTCGACGAAAGGCTTGCAGATCCCATTGGGCAACGCCATAACCCAAGCATCCACTTCACCTTGCTCCTCCATCTTCTGGACGTCGGATGCGCTGAGGGCTTGGTATATAACCGGAGACTTGTCGTAGCCTTTGAGTTGTGTTCCGGCGAGCTCACGTGAAGAAACGTGGGAGAGCGAGAGAGATGGATGTGAGTTGATCAGAGAGACAAGTGCCTGGCCTGTAAAGCCTCTCGCACCAATCAGAGCCACCCGCTTTTGATCGACGGCCGTCGCATAGCCACGGCTCGCGCCGGTGTGGATCCCTGCTCCAACCGTGGAAGCAGAAGTGCGAGGTCGGATCGCAAATGTGTGGAATGCCTTGGCGCCGACGGGTGCCACGCCAGCAGCCGCTGCTGCGCGGTGCGGCGGTGGCGTCGGTCCAACGGGCAACCACGCGCGTTCGATCCGCTTCTTCGCCTCGAGATCCCGCACCACAGTCTCCACCTCCTTCACATCCTGGACTCCATACCAGAAAAGACTCTTCCCTGCCCGCGTGAAGCTGCCATCTGCGCGTTCAAAGTGCCAAGCGCGATTTTCATCATCGGCACGCGCGGTCCAGAAGAGCTTCCGATGGTCCTTCTTGATGGCATTGAAAACGTTGTCAACGACGCTGTTGAGGATACCATTTCGAGAGGAAAGGAGTTTCGTCATGACGGGTACTTCGCCTGGTGGGTGGCTCACGATCGCAACGACGTCAAAGGGTTCGTCACCGTAGATGGTGTAAGGTGTCTGCTTCATGTCGTTCAACACACCTGCAACGGAGTGGTGACCGCTGAGGACTTCGGGGTCACGGTCGTGGATGACTTGACGGAGACGGTCGGGACCGACAGCATCGATAGAGGAGTGTTTGAAGAGTTTATATCCCCTACGGATGAGCGTTCCGGCGCCGCTGTCGGTGAAGAGCTCTTTTTGCAACATGTCCGCCGAAATAATCGCAACACTCGAGGATCTGGGAAGATGATCCAGAAGTTCTTTGATTTCGCGGATTTTGAGTTTGGTCCCATATTTCACCCAAGACTCCTTCATGAGACTGTCGTATTCCTGCGTTTGAATACGACTCAGTACGAAGGTAAGATATGTACCACGAAAAGAAGCTCACTTCATCCAAGTTGATGACTGACAGCTTCTCTCCAGTCACGCCATGGAAGAGACCACCCTTGTCATTGAGGTAGACAATCTTCAAGGGCTCCAACTCCTTAGCAACCTCGCCGGCGGCGATATCGGCATTTACGTTAAGGAGTTGGCCCTCTTCTGACCATGCCAGACTCGTCAGGATAGGAAGAGCGCCAGCGTTAATAGCCGCTTCGATAGGGCGCTTGTCGACCCGAGTAACCTTTCCGACCAAGCCGTACTTCTCGCGATCAAGGAAGTCGGCGGTGAATACACCAGTGACTATAGGTCTTGCCCGAGCGCCCAGCTTCTCGAGTGCAGCAACGAGCCTTAGGTTCTCTTCGGCGAAGACGCGCCGGGCGATATTGAGAGTCTTCGCATCTAAAGGCCCAAGTAACATTATCTGTCAACCGCTCTAACTTTGGTTGACCGAGGTGACTCACCAGTGATACGGATACCATCCTCATAATCGGGAGTAATGCCCTCAGCCTCGAGGATATCGTTAAGCTGAGGTCCAGCGCCGTGAATGATTACCGGATATAGTCCAACTCTGTACAAGAAGCTTAGGCTAAGAGCAAGTTCATCCAACTGATCCAGAACAGCTCCGCCAATCTTGATAACAGCGAACTTGGCGGGCTGTGAAGGATGGGATGAGGAAGAGAATATACGGAGATAGCGTTCGACTTCGCGCTTGGTACCGATAGAGTAGAGTAGGCGAGTAATGGTTTCCTAGTAATTGCATCCACTTATAAGTATAGCCGCAAAGTACTACGGAGGTATGGCCTGAAGAGAAACTTACTCTGTCGGTTTGAGCAGTGGGGAGACCGCTGTGCACCTGCCTCACGGGGACAGCACACCTCACCGTTGTAACCGCGGGATGAGCGCTGGAAAGCAGTCCACGGGTCGCCTGAAATGATACACGACCTCGAACTGGGAGCATAGTTGAGAGATACTGGGAATGATGGGAATGGAGATGTTAAATTGCTCAGTCTAGTTAACAATTATCTTTATAACGTAATCCTTCAATTCTCCTTCGGCCGTAACCGCGGTCCGAGCTGCGTGTGCAAGTCAAGCCCTTAACTTCTTAAACATACACGTTGACTCCCCATGGTTAGCTCCCATGTGGATGTGGGCCATTTCATATCCAAAAGGAGGACTTATGCTTTCGGGCTGATCTGCAGGACTTTCAAGGTGGACCCCTGGACGACGCCTTCAACCCCCCTGCGAGGTCAGCTATCCTCGTCCTCCGACAACTTCTGTAGCAACCAATAATGATACACAATAATGCCAATGCAGATACTTGCTCGAGTCTGATAGTGAGGATGAGTTAGGGGACGATATATCGAGCGTATCTCGTCGAAGATCGACTGAACCCAAAGATTACACCATCTCCTCCGATGTGTCAAAATCGTATAGCGCTGGCGGAGAAATGCACCTCATTGTCTGCATTGGGCTGGCCGCTCAGCGAGTAATGCCATCACTATCTGGTAGTGACACCGCGAAAGAAGTGGACGTCAAGATTGGTGATATATCCGTACGCTCCCCTTCTGATCGTAAGACTTCTGCAACTCACTTTGGACTGACACCATTCTCACAGGTTGCTGCATTTGCTACCCTTTCACCTACGGTTTCCTTACTTTCTGTATCGTCGACCTTGCCTGTAACTACACACTCTACGCTCAGTCGTTGGATAATAGACACAGTTGCACCAACAAGGTGAATTTGTTCCTCTACTTCTGCCTACGAATTCGTCATTGTTTACACCATATTCCCATCTAGACTCACTATAATCGATGTCTATCCAATCCCGAACTATATTGAGTCAAAAACGACGATCCCCTCACGCCTCGTCCGATACTTGCGCACCAGTCCTAGTGGTCCACATGCAGATTCTCTTCCCTCAAAAGTCCAATCGTTCGCTCCACCGAATCTCCTATCGACCCAAACGCTTTCCTCGTCGCTCTTGTGCCTCGTTCAGCAATCGCACCTTGCGCCAAATACTACACTCCGCCAGCCAACATTGCTCTTGCTCCTTCCATATCCTCATATTCAGCGGATGCCTCCTCGAACTCTAACTCACGACGCTCAGTACACGAGAGGAGGCGCTCGAGAGTTTGACAATCTCCAGTCCATCTGGACGCTGGAAGACATGCAGGTCGTCTACCAGGCTCTGGATATTGAGCATGCTGGCGTCACGTTCGTCCCCGGTGGCCATCAGAAATCTAACTTCGGTGTAAATCAAACGAAGTCACGTCACTCCATGGCCGACAATAGCATGTACATATAAACTCTTGAATGGTAGGAATGCAAATGCGTGTATGTGTGCTTTGGCTGCTTCTCATCGCGCGAGTCTGAGGATTCGATGCTTTACACCTTCCGATTGGACTTCTTGGATGCCTTTTGCATCTCTTGAATCCTCTTATCAAGTTCCATCTAGCCTTACTAACGGGGTGTACTGCAGCGAGCGCGCTATCGTTTTGCAGTGCATCAACCAGACCTTTGAGGGCCAAGCCGACCTTGTCCATCGAGGATCTCTTCTGTTACCCCTTCGGCTCACTCGCCTGTGATCTAGAAGTTGTTGATCTAGATCCAATTAGTCCTGTCAGTCTTAACCACAGCGCTAGTGGGGTCAACAATTTTCTGCATTCTGGCGATGTCAGGACGATGCCAGTATGGGGCATGCGTATCCTTGGATATCTCTTCGCCCATCTGAATATCCACCAAATCATCTGCCTGAAATTCTGTTTCCCGCCCATATCATCGCTCTGCTGCACAGGCGCAGCCTCGCCTGAGCATGAGCGCAACGAGTGCGGATATCGCTAAGACATCGTTCATTGGGTAGATCGGAAGTCGACGACGCTGCAATTCGCCGAGCAATACAATAGAGGCCACGATTAGTCTCCACGCTACTCATTCTCGTTCTTGCAACTAGTCGCCATTCATGGGTGCGTCGAGTAGTAACAGCGTCCCTCAGTTCTTGGCACTAACGCGCAATTTCCTTAGCCGATTACCAGTTCTCATGGTTTTATCGAACCCATCAACATCTTGACCTTCTACAACATGCCTTTCCGCGACATAATAAGTTGGCATGCTGCGTTTTATTAATTATGGTACGATACAAGCTAGTACCG
Organism: Tulasnella sp. JGI-2019a; assembly: GCA_019633535.1. Classification (NCBI taxonomy): domain Eukaryota; kingdom Fungi; phylum Basidiomycota; class Agaricomycetes; order Cantharellales; family Tulasnellaceae; species Tulasnella sp. JGI-2019a. The sequence goes on from WSUE01000120.1 coordinate 22,069, forward strand.
ACGTTAACTCGCGCGTCCATATCTCGATCATTGCTTCTATCTTCAGCGGGCCATATCTCATATTCACACCCACACCAGCAGTACGTGATCTTTCCGATCTCGTCTTTTTAGGCAATTGTGAGGTAGGATTGGGATCGGCGGAGGGGGGACAAAGGCAGAGACCTTGCCTCGGACCCTGGTGATTACGGCCACCACACCTGTCTCGACGATTTCTGGGACGAAACACCGGCATGCCCAGCATAGATGGTGTCATTAGACCAAGTTTGGTTCGACCCGCAATCTCTTGATTAATGCTACTGATCTAGGCTTGCGTCTATACGGAATTTGTGAGACGGCGCTTTTCAACGGCATCGAGCCTGTCACCAAGGCCAGCTTAAGATTCTTTTCAAGGTAACAGCAAATTTAATCGGAATACAAGCCGCATCCTAGAGTCGTGTGATTGCGATTACCTTGAACTTCTCCTGGTACCGTGGTGAAGACGCCAGATCTCGGTGCAACGAGTGAACACCAAGATACGGATGGGCGACATGCTGTATTGAGAACGTTTAGATTGCTCCATCAGATAGGAGCTTAAGATTGGAATGACTCTTTGGGAGTCAGAGATCACAAATTTTGTCTGAAGAAGGTGCGGCGTTAGAGCTTGTAATCAAAACTATACAAATGGATTACGTCAAACAGATAGGACTGTCAGCGGTTGAGTTGCCTAATGCCGGGCATTCGACAAAGTGGCGTAAGGTTTGGGTCGCGAACAAACTGCGGCAATCTTTGGTTCATTGTCACTGCCAACATCAACACCACGTTCATCCTTATACTCGACAACAAATCTCAATCGGGGCTCCTATCCATTTCTACTATATAGCCTGAGTGGCTGGTCAGTGTTCCCATTTAACGCTTCCCCTTCTCGTTATATCACTGACTACTATGTCGTCTTCAACCCCTGCTTCTAATCCTCCTGCTCACGATTTGGTTACCTCTCTCAACGCAAACTTGGCAAAAACCACGCTTGCCAGTAATCAAAGCCCATGTAAACCCGCCCCTGCCCATACTAAAGCCAACGAGATGAAGGACATAGTCGACAAGGACCTATTTCCGCTCCTCCACAAGAATGTCTTCGAGGCCGACTCAGACAGCTTTCTCAAAAATCTACTCTACAAACCAAACGATCTCTCTTACGCCAGGAACATGGACATCGCCAAGGGATGCTTTGAGGCCATGGTCTCTAGGAACGAGGAATGGACCGAAGTCCGAGACGAGTTACTCATGGATCTCGACGAAGATGGGCGGCACTCCGAAAGGCGCGCGGTGGAGCACCTCCTAGATGGTGCTGTCTACGACAGCGAAACAGGGGCCTTCACTGGTTTGCAGGTTGCGTCTGGGTCCAACGAAAAACTGATCTACCGGCCCGCCGTTACCCTCTTCAGCTTTATACAGAGGTGGTACGTGCGGCACGGGGTCTCCGGGGACGAGAATTGGCCCGCTGCGGCTGACGTTGCTGTCGAGCCTCCTCGCCCGGTCAAGAGCCTGCGTCGATCTTCGAGGCAGGCCCCGTTAATTACCATACGCCCACTGAAACGAGCCTTCGTTAATAATCACAACACTATGAGCGAATTTACCAACAGCGAGACCATCCCGACACCATTGAGCGCTCCCAATATTTCGCTTATCCTCTACGATCCGGAGAAGAAGGAAACCAAGTCGTCTAAAGCATGGAGGGACATCAAGGTCGCATTCGAGGCCAAGCCAGGAGCCGTCACGATCGATGGCGTCGGGGCTGCTACACAAGCAGCCCGGTACGCTCGTGCCATGAAGATCGAGCAATTCGACCGCAAATTTCAATTCACCGTCACCGTCTCACCCTTTGGGTGTCGTGTCTGGCACTGGGACACGGCCGCCTGCCATGCCTCAGAGTATCTCAGCTTCGAAATCAAAGAAAATGCGATCATATTCATTCACTTCATCGGACGATTCGCGACCATGGACCCAGAGGCTCTCGGATACGACACGAGTTTCTCCAACGCAGGGACTGTGCTTGGTCACCAAGCCGATCGGATTGAGACGACGCTGACGATCCGGCCCGATGACTCCCACGGCACTGGATCAGGGACGTCAGCCGCGATCGGGGAGGACGAAGAACTCATCTACGTACTTCAGCGTCCTCCGATCTACCAAGCGAGGGATCGTATGTTCAATCGCTCCACAACAGTTTGGCAGGCGTATCTACAAAGAGAGGGATCCAAGTCACCGAGGTATATCATTACGCAAAAGTGGCAGGACAAGACGAGGTTCTCCGGGGCACGCTTCTGTTCCTTAGCCAACCAGGTGACAGAGGGCATTGCGCACATGCTCCACTCACAGCAGCTGAACTGCACGGAAGACTATCACAAAGAACTCGATCTCAAGAAAGTCTGGCATAACACGACCTTCGTCCCGACCTATGACCCGGCTCACTCATCGCGCACGAGATCAGTGATCAACAGCGGCGCAACATCCGACCGCTCCCAAAACTCAGCCTCTACCTCAAAACAAAAAATCCATGCGAAGAACGCAGAGGAGTCCACAGGACCGCAGTGTGAACGAACCCTCCTTCGGTTAGTCTTCAGAGACGTCGGCGAGCCGCTCCGGTTTGCGAAGGGACCGAAAAGGTTGATGAACTATGCTCCGGACGGGACCAAAGGCAAAACATAATTTTTAGAAGATGAAGCGATGTTTGCTGACTCTCACGTTCCATTAGGTCTGCGGAACTTGTGGGACTACCTGGGGCTCATACATCGGGACATCACGCCTGGAAACTTCCTGATAAATGTCTCAGATAACGCTGCCAAAGGCATGCGTGGCTTCGTTATCGACCTGGGGCTTTCGGCGATAGTTCGAAGCGAAAAGAATGCTCATCTTTTACAAAATGCCATCACCACAGTCCACGATCACAGAACGGTACGTATCCCGTTTTCCCGTTTTCCCGGATTACCGTGTATTATTTAAACACTCTATTTCCTTCGCTTCGATAGGGTACTTTACCCTTCATGGCTGTGCAGCTCCTGCAAGATATGCATTGTGAACATATGGTCCATCACGATCTTGAGGCTGTTTTCTGGCTGTTGCTTTACGAGAGCCTACAAGCGATGAGAGAGTATCAGGAGGATTTGGCGAAGCCGGAGCGTTTCACATTAGAAGCGATGGAGGCGATGCCCGGCCTCCTAATGCTGGAAACCCTTCGAGACCCTAATCCGTCAACCGTTCGGAGTGTCAAGATTGAATTACTCACATTCCCGAAGAACTTCGTCATACTTAACGGACGACACGCAGTATTACAGCCCTTCTTAATTCAGTATGCCAAGCTCTGCCATCAGAGCTTGCTAGTAGAGACTTGGGAGAAGAAGCTCCTTACCTTCGACAATGTTGTCGAACTGATGGACAAGACGATAGCGGAGCTCCCGGATGACCCACCACCGCTACTGTTGTCTGCTGTTACGCACATAATCGCCGGCGCATCGGAGCCCAAGCCAAGAGCATCAACTTCGGGCTCAAAGCGGTCACGCCCCCCTCCCACACAGGCGGAAGCGGAGAAAGAGGAGTCGAAGCGCTTGAAAGTTAACATCCAACGCGGGTGATAAGACTCGTGCTTTGTTCTTGTTGTTCCCTTTTGGGTGCGGGCTTCGGGGGTTCTAAATATATTTCTTTTCTGCGATTACGTCTATATTCCCAATCGTACTCCATCTGTTATCGCACTTCCTCTCCTGAAATGGGTCTATCGTATAGATGTTGCGACTCAGTGTACCGCCGGAGTACCGTGTATGGCTTTATGGCAACCTCCAGGTATACGAGTTCTGTGTCTGCAAGAAAATTCCTAGAATCTCCATATGGGTGGACGCCATTGTGGAGTTAGTCTTTCAAGACGCAACTAAACCGACACAGGTATAAATTTCATAGAAAATACCCTATGAAAACGACCAAGATAAGAAGTAAAGCTTGTAGATGTAAAACAAATTCATTGAAAGGCGTATAACTCGGAACGAAGTGAAATGGAAATATCGCGCTGAGAGCACAACACACGATGAATACTCCGTCGCCATCGCTATTTATCGTAGGACGAGATCTTCAGGCTTTGACTCGCTTGGTCCTTGCGGCCCCTTGTAGTAGTGATGCTGTACGCAGACGCTTGGAGGAGTCTGCGCCAGAGGTAGGTCCAGCCGCTTGTGTGAGATCGCTCGGTTCCAACGGCGGATCGTCCGGAAGAGCCGCGATCGTATCCTCCATAAGCTTGACCACTTTTGCGAAGGTTAAATAATCTTCTGGGTTTCCGGATTCGCCGACTTGAAAGCTCGAAAAGCACATGCCGGCGAAATCGACGAGGAAGCCCTGCAAGGCTGCGTGCCGTCCATCGAGCAGGATATATTTCTTTCTTTGTAAGAGAATGCCCGTCTTGGCATTGATTACTGAGGTCAGGTTGTCGCTTCGCAACTGGACAAGAAACCGAAGACCGTTGTGACCGTTGACATTGTCCACGGTGAGAAACCCGACAGGCGATGCCTTTGCCAGTTGCTCATGATGCTCCCTTGTGGCCTGGAGGCACTCGCAGAGGAGTAACCAGAATATCGATTCGATATCATGATGAATTTGATGGGAAGTTGGAGACGTCGGCTCCAAGAGATCAATTGCCATGAAAGGAAGTGTACCCTACACCATGAGAAAAAGTCAGGTTTGAAATGGAGACAGCAAGGTTTCAGAGAGTCACCCACTGTCAAGTGATCGTGTGTGCCTTCGATAACGTCAGTGGGGAGGATATTTTGACTTTCACGATGCTCGATTCGCGCTAAACCAAAGTCGATGACGAAGCCGAACATTCCCGCGGGAGCTGGATCAAGCCGATTCAAGAGAAAGTTCCCCGGTGCAATGTCCCGGTGCGCTATTCCAAATTTCTCCCAAAGCAGCTGAAGACCTAGCATCAAGGATCAGCGAGGTCCTTGTTGTCATTAAAGGTTGTACTTGCCTTTGGTTCCATCTAGAACAGCACGTATTAATTCTTTCGGGCCCTTTGCAAAGCGCAAAGGTTTCCCGACATCGGTGAAGACTAACCGCAGGAGGTGCCTTTCGAACCTCGGCGCATGAGTTGTCAATCTATGGGACGCCTGGGTCGGCTCATTCACTTTGACGGTGTTGACGACCCGTTTAGGAAACTTGCTCTGCGGCTCGTTGACCTTTCCCACTTCGGACATCTCTGAATGCGCGGATATGGTCTTGGACGATTGCGCCGGCTCGTTAGTCGGGGCTGCGGTCGCGCATGTCCAGAACTCCGTCACTCTCAATCCCTCGTGATAGTCGTGCGTGCTGTCTAGTTTTTGTGCGCAGTACATATGTGCCACGCCCTGTTCGACCATGTTTGCTCGAGCGCATACGTAAGCTTCTGATATCCTCGAATCGTCCTGCCATTTTTGCGTGATAATGTGCTTCGCCGAGTCCGGCCCATCGTCCTTGAGATACGCTTCCCAAGCGATAGTGGAGCGGTTAAAGAGGCGATCTCTAGCGTGATAGATAGGCAAACGGTTCAGGACGTAGACGTAGCCCCCCGCACGCGCCGAGACCTTTGTCGGTATCGCTGATCCCGCTGGGTAGATTTCCTCAGGTACGACTTTCAGCGTTGTAGGCATCTTTTTGGATTGGCGAGAGAGAACTCTTCCGGCGTTGGAGAAATGTGTGTCATATCCCAAGCTCTCGGGGCTCATAGTCGCGAATCGGCCGATCACTTGGATGAACATCTGGACGTCTCCCGCTTTTGTGAAGTCGATCCGATCCGTGACATGACAAACGGACGTGTCCCAGTGCCAGATGCGGCATCCTTTAGGCGAGATCGTGACAGTAAAGAAGAAGTTGCGGTCAAACTGATCGATCTTCATGCTGCGAGCATACCGTGCGGCTTGCAACGCAGCAGCGCTACCTGAGATGGACAACTCAGCCTTTTTAGCTTCAAAGGAGACCTTGACGTCCGTCCACGAGTTCGACCGATCGTTTCGCTTGGCTTCGGGGTCCTTGAGGATGAGAACGATGTCGGGAGCTCCCATTGGAGTGGGGATGCTTTCGTCCCAATGTCGGCCCATTAGCTTAGATTTACTGACGAACTCCCGCTCCAAGCGAAGCGGCGTTGGGCGAGTAGGCTCCACCGGCGCCAAGGGATCCTGAGCTTCGGGCCACTCAGCGTCTCCATTTACTCCATCGATTCGATACCATTCCTGGATAAGGCCCATGAGGGCGACAGCGGGTTTGTAGAAGCGCTCTTCGCTTGTCGCCCCCTGCAGCCCAGCGAAGGACCCTTCGTTTCTTGCGTTGAACGTGTAACGCGTACCTCGCAAGGTCCTCGCGGTGACGGGGTCCGTGGAGTTCGCTGTTTTCTCCAGAAAAGTCTCCTGCACCGCGTCCAGGGCATCCCAACACTGACCGGGACTGCCTTCCGCGTCGATCCCTTGTAGGGCGTCGAAGCATTCTTGTGCTATCCTCGCGTCCCGAGAGAAGCTCTCTCTGTCATAATCGGTGCGATATAGGAGATGTTTTACAAAGCTATGAGCCTCGACCACTAAAACGGATTCGTTCATCACTGTGAACATGTCGTCCTCGACGGTTTCCTTCAATTCGTTCGCTACGGTATGGGCCAGGCCCGGAACCACGGGTGTCTTACCGGTAGCACAAGTAGTCGAACGAGATTCTGAATTGGGAGGAGTGGTTAGATCAGGAGCCGTAGGAGAAGTATTGGTTGGAGCAGGAGGTTGGGTTGAGGACATCGTTGTGGATTAGAACGATGGGAAGGGAGTGGGTTAGGATGACAAAAGTTAATACTGACCAGTATTTTCGAGCTATATAGTAGCAATGAATCCCGATCGAAGATTTGGCGTTAAACGTAAGTGTAAGAAGGAGGGAACGTGGCGTTGGTGTTGGACAATGAACCGACGATAGGTTGGCCCTGTTTGTCTGCGGCCAAAACCTTACACTTCACAACCATCTACCTTAACTGACCAATCACATGGCATACTCTCTGTCTGACTTACGACATTCCGTTCGATCTATTCCCACCAAATTCATTCCATATCCAGAGGTGACCCAAAACGCCGAACGTGGGCTTTTGCTACTTTATTTGAAGGCATATTCGGACAATAACAAGCTACAGCATCGTGTTCTGAATTTTTCTTTGCCGGAGACGTTCATTGACTACATTCTCTTCCGGCCCGGCTGTTCGGGCAACATAATCCCCTTGGAGAAATCCAACTCATGGTCTCTGCTCTTGAGGAGTCGTTGTTTCGCGCGGCATACATTCAAGGCCAAGTATCAGCGGCTAGGTTTGCGTTCAGAGAAGATAAAGAGAGATGTATATGTCTCAAACTGCGGCCTTGAGAACTTCCATCTGGTTCCTCGGCGAATCGAACAAGGAAAACCTTGTCCTGTCGCGAGATTGACTCAGCACAGGCTTTGCTGTTTAGATCTTGTGGGACTTTTTTTATGATTCTATATCTCGTTGTTCCTTCAAGGGCCAGAATGACATACAAGAAGCAATGAAATACAATACCAGCGATCCCTTAATGATGACATTTTAAAACCTGGCGAAGCCGACATCCCATGTCGCCTTCCATTCAGGGTTAGTTTGTCAAAGGGTGTGGGGCTTAGCCGAGGGAGCCAAGCTGTCGGGAGTTCTACCAATCGTCCGAGTATTGTTATATGTGAAGGCGCCTCCTTGTGAGACCTCTAAATCTCATTCTTCCTGCAGGGGCTAGAATGACATCCAAGAGGCAATGAAATACAATACAAAATGATGATACTCTAAGGCCGACATCCCATTTCGCCTTCCTTTCTCGATGTCAAGAACTGGGTCAGGTTTGGTTTGTCGTTTGTCGCTTATGGTTGAAATGACTCTTTGGGAGTCAGAGACCACCAATTTTGCCTGAAAGGGGTGTGGCAGCAGAGCTTGTTGCCCAGCAACTTGTCGTAACCAAAACTATACCAATGGATTGCATAAAACAGGTTAGGTCGCTTGAGTTGCCTAATGCCCGATATATTCGACAAAGTGGCGTAAGGTTTTGGTCGCGAACAAACAGCGGCGATCCTTGGTCTTTGGATCATTGTCTCGCCAACACCAACACCACGTTCACGCTTTACACTTGGCGACAAATATCAATCGGGACTCCTATCCATTGCTACTATATAGCCTGAGCGGCCGGTCAGTATTCCCATTTAAAGCTTCCCTTTTCCGCTATATTACTGACTACTATGTCGTCTTCAGCCCCTGTTTCTGATCCTGCTGCTCATGATTCGGTCACATCTCTCAACGCAAACTTGGCAAAAACCACGCTTGCCAGCAATCAAAGCCCCTGTAAACCCGCCCCTGCCCATACCGAAGCCAACGAGATGAAGGACATAGTCGACAAGGACCTATTTCCCCTACTACACCAGAACGTCTTCGAGGTCGAACCAGAGAGCTTCTTCGAAAATCTACTCTATAAACCAAACGATCTCTCTTATGCAAAGGACCTGGACATCGCCAAGGGATACTTTGAGGCTATGGTCTCTAGGAACGAGAAATGGATCGAAGTCCGAGATAAGTTGCTCATGCATTTCGACGAAGACGGGCGGCACTCCTAAAAGCTTGCGGTGGAGCACCTTCTGGATGGCGCTGTCTACGACAGCGAAACACGGGGTGTCCGGGGACGAAAGTTGGCCCGCTGCGGCTGATGTCGCTGTCGAGCCCCCTCGCCCGGTCAAGAGCCTGCGTCGATCTTCGAGGCAGGCCCCGTTAGCAACCACACGCTCATTGAAACGAGCATTCGTCAACAATCATAATGCTATGGGCGAATTCACCGACAGCGAGAGCATCTCGACACCATTAAGCGCTCCCGATATTTCGCTAATCCTATACGATCCGGAGAAGAAGGAAACCAAGTCGTCTAGATCATGGAAGGACATCAAGGTCGCATTCGAGGCTAAGCCAGGGAAAGTCCCAATCAGTGGCGTCCAGGCAGCCACACAAGCCGCCCGGTACGCTCGTGCCATGAAGATCGAGCATTTCGACCGCAAATTTAATTTCACCGTTACGATCTCACCGACAGGATGTCGTGTCTGGCGTTGGGACACAGCCGCTTGCCATGTCTCAGAATGTCTCGATTTCGGTATCGAAGAGCATGCAATCATGTTCATTTACTTGATCGGGCGGTTCGCGACCATGGACCCCAGGAGTCTAGGATACGATAGCCATTTTTCCAGCGCGGGGACTGTCATTGGACCAAGCCGGATGTTCGCGATGCTGAATCAGTGATATCGGCCGCAGTCAAAAACAGCGAAGAACTCGTTTACGTACTCCAACGACCCCTGATCTACCAGGCGCGAAATCGTATGTTCAACCGTTCGACGACCGTCTGGAAGGCATTCCTGCGGTGGGATGGACCCGACTCACCGAGTTATATCATCACGCAGAAGTGGCAGGATGACAGCAGGCCTTCCGAAGTACGCTTCTGTTCCTTAGCCAACCGAGTGGATCGTGGCGTTGCACACATGCTCTACTCGCAGCAACTGGATCTCACGAGAGACTATCACAAGGGGATCCATGTCAAGAAAGTCTGGCACAACAAGACCTTTGTCTCGAACCGTGATCCAGCTCATTCCTCACGCACAGCATCGGTGATGCCAGGTGGTGTGACATCCGACCGCTCTCAAGAGTCAGCAACCTCTACTGGCAGACGAGAATCCAATGCGAAGAAGGCAGATACATTCGCTCGACCGCGATGTGAACGGTTCCTCCTTCGAGTAGTCTTCAAGGACGTTGGCGAGCCGCTCCGTTTTGCGAAGGGGCCGAAGACGCTGATGCGTTGCGCTCTGGATGGGATAAAAGGTATTGATGACATTTTACAGATAAAGCGATGCATGCTGACTTCATATTCCATCAGGTGTTCAAAGCTTGTGGGAACGCTTAGGAATCATTCACCGGGACATCTCCTCTGGCAACTTTTTGATGAATATCTTGGAGAACGCCCCCGAAGGCATGTGTGGCTTCGTTATTGACCTGGATCTTTCGGTCATGGTGTGCAACGAAAAGAACACCGACTTCTTGCGGGATTGTATTACCGACGTTCACGACCACAGGACTGTACGTATCTGTCTGATTTGATAATTAATGACTCACTTCTAACACTCTTTGTTCCTTGCTTCGACAGGGTACCCTACCTTTCATGGCTATCCAGCTCCTGAAGAATCCGGAATGCGAGCATGAGGTCCATCACGACCTCGAGGCCATATTTTGGCTACTGCTTTGCGAGTCCCTTCAAGCAATGAGGGAGTACCAAATTGATGAAGCGGTACCGCGCGGCGGCTTGACGGAGGAGATGATGGCATCGATGCCTGGTCTCCGGATTCTGGAAAAGCTTCGAGACCACGATCCTGACAACGTTCTAGGTTCCAAGACCAACTGTCTCGCCGACTCGAAGCATTATATCCAGCTCAACGGGAGACATGCAGCCTTGAAACCCTTCTTGATCGAGTACGCCAAGCTCTGCTTCAAGAGCTCGCGAGCTGAGCTTGGGGAGAAGGAAGAACTTCTCACATTTGATAACGTGGTGAAGCTAATGGAGAGGACAATAGCTGGGCTTCTGGAAGATCCACCCTCACCGCCTCCATCTACTGTTGCTCCCAAGCCGGAGTTTGAACTCGCATCGATGTCGGGCTCAAAACGGTCACGTCCCTCTGCACCAACGGAAGATGAGGAAGAGGAGCCAAAGCGGTTGAAATCTCAGCACAGACAATGATCACGACGACAGGGAGTTTTAAATTGTTCGTTTTACAATTGTATCTGTGTTCCAACTAGAGATTGTATCGTATATGCAATTTTCGTGAATTTTCGTAAACGATCGGCTATCGTTTCCGCATAACAAGGTTCGTGAAGTGGCATACGGTACTTAGAACGTACTCAGCAATCGTGCCACTAGTCCAGCTACCTCCACTGGTGCTCTCCCTCCTTCAAAAACAGAATTTGAGATCATCGTTCGCACCTTCTGCTCAACTAGTTGCTGTGATTCCGAGGATCGAATACCTAGGCCTGGAAAGTGACGCCATTCGCTTTTGAGGTGCCTCTTCAACCTGGTGGTACTGTAACTGGCCTGGTAGAAGTCGCAGCCGCCAACTGCCTCTTTCTTCGACGAATTGCATGCCGCTGTGGCATGTTGCTAGCTTCAGTATGGAATTGAAAGGCATTGGGATAAGTGATACATACATGAGATCCCTGCTACGTAGACTTAATAAGAAACTACTTTGAGATTCATATCGTGTTACCCGTAATCATGTCTGATAGTTGCGCGTACACCGCTCACTTCCCACTCACTGGCAGTCGCTAACCACGTCATATCCGCTAAACTACCGGTTACAGCCTAAGGTGTTATCATCATCTCGATGTTTGCCATTCAATATTACTAAATGATTCAGGCACAGGTTCAACTGAATGTTAATTTTAGCCTAAACTGTAGCTTTCGGCGTTGGGATGAATGAGGCTTGACTGGAGACCTGCCGCCCTGCTTCTCACCTTAGGCGCTTAGATATCTGGATATGCGGAAGAGGGTATGATCAAGCAAGGCAGTCGATAGGCTGAACTTCGAATTACATAGACAGTACCTCTATACAAGTGATCGTATGAATTGACCGTAAGACTCGTTACTGCCAAGGCAACGACGTAAAGCGTGTTAGAATCGAATACTAGTGTCTGATAGAAGACACCAAGGAAGGCGGCTCACATTCATTTAAGAGGATGTATACGAGGGAAATACCTCGGAGTGAAGCCCGCACCCTCGTCCGTGAAGACGAGCGGAGTGCGACCCCCTACAGCCCAACTTGAACCACAACGTGGCGAACCAGGGGTCGGTACGAGCCCACTTGCACCGACTGCCGCCATACCAGCAGTATGCAAGTAAAAAGCTTCAAGGACGTCCGCCTATGGTTGGAGAGGATGGTGTGGGTACTGCGAACGTACTTCAGAGCTGAGCCCGCACCCTCGTCCGTGACGACGAGTGGAGTACGACCCCCTACAGCCCAACTTGAACCACAACGTGGCGAACTGGGGGTCGGTACGAACCCACTTGCGCCGACTGCCGCCATATCAGCATGGTGCAAATGGACAGCTCCAAGGATGTCCTCCTATGGTCGGAGAGGATGCTATGGGTGCGGTAAGCATGTACTAAGGGCGTACCTCGGAGTCAAGCCGGCACCATCATCTGTGAAGAGAGATGAGTACGAGACTCTATAGCCCAACTTGAACCACAATGTGGTGAAGCGGGGGTCGTTACGCACCCGCTTACACCGATTGCCGCCATACCAGCAGGACGCAAGTGAAAATGACGTCTGCCTATGGTCGGCGGGTCTGCGGTGAGTGCGTAGAGGAGTGAAAACGGAAAGGTCAGAGCATTGCGAAGAATCGTGGTGATAGCTATGGATGGAAACTCAAGGCGTGGGAACTGTGTCTGGTGTGTCGGGTGCAAGCCTATCACTTGAATGACATGTCTATGCACACCCACACATTGTAACAGATATATTTCCTTATTCTCTTCCCTCCCAACCTTATTGGTCACCGGAAACGATGTACCTCTATCGAACGCTAAGGTGCAGTCCCCTCTTTTCGGTTATTGTCTGTATCTTGTCTAACTCGTTCACCTCCTATTGGACTCACTCTGATAGGTATATCACTTGTATATAATACGGTTGATTCCTACCGAGTGCTGAGACCCACTCCGATATTCCCTCCCCAAGAAGCCCCATCATCCGCTCACCTTTCTAGTGTATCCAAAGCCTCTTTTTGCACCGCTACCTTTGTTCTTCCCCATCTCTATCCCCACACTTCATCCTCACCACTGTGAAATAATTCAACCGCCGATATGCCAAAGCAACTGGGTTAGTCAAGTGTCCGCTCCTCTTCTGATCTGTGACGGCACGCGTATGTATCGTTCTTGTAGCGCCTGATCCCACGAAGTCGCTGAAACGAGCATCTGAAGGCGATGTAGGACATGTGAACAAGAGTACGTTCCCGATGCTTCTCCAACCTGCAAGCTCGTGGCTAAATTCGTTCTCCAACGAACAGAAGGAGAAAAGGCGGGCCCTTCAAAGGCTGAGACCCGTGCGGTGCGTCCATAGTGTCTCGAATTCTCTGAGATCTTTAAGCTAATCCAATTCGATATCATCTCAGATTCTACGTTTAGAATACGTGGAGTCCGAGATGCGTGCTATGTGCGAACTCGTCGGTTGTTCGCCGGCTGTATCGGACATCGCGTTCGAGATATTCGTGACGTCGGAGAGGGACAAGCTCTTCGGGCCAAACACCCCGCCCGATCCGACGACGGCAGCCTACGTACTCGAGGCATCCCGGCGTTCCCTTGAACCCTTGAGCTTCAGGGAGCTCAGCAGCGCCATCGGAGTGGATAGGCACAAAATCGGAGGGTATCATAAAGAGCTCCCATGCTATTTCATGAGGAAGACCGCTGCCGATGGCAATTTCAGCCCCTGTCAAACCGTGCTCGGTCCATCCGAGCCCCTCGAACTCCGCTTTATTCGACGGTATGCCTGAGCGCTCGGGTTATCGAAAGAAGCCACCTTTCTCACTACGCGTTTCGGTCAAGTGGCTCACACAGAGGTGGTTAGGGTACCCAATGATGTCATGGCGAGTACCGTGTTGTTCGCAGCGGTGGTGGCGGGCGAGAACAAAGTAGCATAGGACGCATTTCGAGATGTTTTCACCCAAAACATAATATAAATATTGTTTGAAAACATGTCAGCATGTTTCCAAAATGCTTTCCCCAGAAACATGCAACAGAAACATGTGAAATGTTTTCAAAGCATGTTTCTAGGCTGAAAACAGCCATCAGAAACATGTTATGAGTATAACCCATGTTTTCATTGCTGTTTTACATTTAGAAATATTTTTTATCACTGCACTTCACGTCAAAATTTCAATCGAATGAAAGGATGAAATGATCGTGAATATTGTTGACCTTTGTATTGATCCCTGTCAGCTTTCAGTTTTTTATGCCTATCAGGTTACAATTTGATGAATAACTCGTTTCAAGATTATGTCCGAAATTTATTTTAATTTTTTAGTGGTTATAAACAATCATTTATCGATGGGACTTAAGCTTGCGACTCTGGAGAGGTCCTTCATTGTCCCCGCGAGCTCCACATGATAGTCATTGTTTGTTTTGCGAATCTGTCTCTCCTCTGTGCCCCCTCCCATTCCTACTCCGGTCCATAAGGCAATGAAACCATCCTTCCATTCAACCTTCCAGCCAGATCCGTCTTCCTGACAGCACCAACAGCGCCTACCTATCATAAGCATCACCAAACGCGTCACTAAGCATGTCACCCTGACCTAAGCTATCTACCACGCGCTATGCGTCACCGAATCACCATAGTATGTCGGGTATCAACCCGGCAACACCGAGCTTAAATAACCCTTCAAGTACGGGCATGCCACCGGAGCAGGTCCTGCTAATGCAAGATTGCGCCTTAAGCCATGCGCGTCTACTCACTGACATTTAGATCATGTCGCTTCCAATCAAAGGTGCAGATAAGATAATCTGCAGCATTCATTAAACGTGAGTTGTTGTCCTTCAGAGGCATCGAATAACATTTTCTGATGGTCGTGACAATTTATAGGTTGCATGTCGGCTTGGCCTCGATGCGACATACAGTCACGAAGAGCACATAGCTTCCATCGGGCAGGCTAGTGAACGGAGACCACTGCTTGTGGAGGAACTAGATTCATGTGGGCGCATGAACTCGGTGTCTCACTCTAGTCATGGCAGATGATGGAGCGGGTGTTCTGGACGATTCGAGTATTGCGCCAAGGGCAAACGGGTGTATTGCAGCGGCCTAGGAGATGAATTGGGAAGCTTCAAGTTGTGCTGCTGGGATATGATTTTGAGTCTCTGATTGTAGTATTTATTAGGTTAACACAATGTATTTTGCTATCTAGTTTGATACTTTGTGATGTAAATAGCTTCCTCTATAATGACATTGATTCTAGACTTGAAACTTTGCTAATCATGCAGCATCAAAAAGTCAACCTACAGCTCAAAATCCTTAATGCTGCCATTACCACCAGGATTTAACCACAAATCATCACAAAGTTAACCTCTATGCATGCTTTCATTCAACACATATTTTGAGGCAAAGCACGGTGTATATCCTGGGAACAAATATGTATGTTGTTTTGAGTTATTGTAGTATTTATTTAAAAATAGTGATTGGGTTGGTTATATTTTTGAGAAATGTTTTGGTTAGAAGAATTCATGACTCAAAACAACATGCATGTTTCTGATGGCTGTTTTCAGGCTAGAAACATGCTGACATGTTTTCAAGCAATGTTTATATAATCTTTTGGGTGAAAACACCTCGAAATGTGTCCTGTGCAGTAGAGGAGGTCGGTATCACAGCTGAGGTTGGGCTTTGAAAAGCTTCGAGATGTGAAGGGACCAGTCCATGAGGGCTTCGTTGATCCAGTGATGTCGGTTTATGAGATCAACAGGCAGGCAGCTTGTAAGAATTTGTACCTGAAGCAGTGTGATTAGCTTCTCCGTAATCAAATAACCGTCACTCTTGGAGTCATTCCTTCGATTGATGTTCAAAGCTTGATCTCGATCCATGTTGGCTTTTGACGGAGGGCTATTGGGATGTTTTCCGAACTCACCTCCAGTTGACGATTCAGAGCACATGCCCCTTATTGCCTCTCGTGTGGTCCATTAATAGCCAGAGGAATGCATTGTTATGTAGTTGCTTGAAATGGCCAATGCTTCCTCACATAACCGACATCACAACCCGGCATAAACTGGGCCGGGACTACCGCAAGCCTGATCTTTCTTTCTGTACAACACACGATGTCAGACCCAACTCAGCTTCTCACATGACCCTATTATATTGTCTTCACGTGGTTCGAGACAAGCTTGGCGCTGATTAGATGGATCTTGCATCCTGTAGGGGCATACAATGAAATGGTTCCCAGTCAGAAGGGTGGCAATGGCCTGGCTAATCTTTGATTTAAGATGACCATGTTTCAGTTTCAGCTCGCTGTCGGTCAGCTCACACCGTCCCCTGATCACGATCCTGATTCGCTCCTCTCTCCGAAGTTTTTCCTGTCCTCCTCAATAACCTTGTCCCTTCTCTCCGGTCTCGGTCTCCCAGAACAACCCCTCCGGTTCCAACACCACATCTCCATCTGGCTCATCCCCATCCTAACCGTCATCGAATTTGCTCACATCGCCTTGACCGTCTATGGCCTAGATGAAAAGATGAGAATAAGCCTCGCTACATGGAACGCAAGATATTCTGGATCCCGGGGGTTAGAAGACCCAAGATTACGTGAAATGTTGGTATTGGGAGAGAGGAATCTCGGAAAGACTTGCGAAGGAACGTATCTATGACTTAATTCATCTTTTAACCTGTAGAAGGGAACTTCAAAGGCTGAGTGAGATCTATGCGGTGTGTCCATAGGGTCTCGAATTCTCCGAGATCTTTCAGCTAATCCTATTCCATATCATCTCAGATCCCTTGTTTAGAACGCACGAACTCCAAGATACGTGCCATGCGCAAGCTTGCCGCTTGTTCGCCGACCGCATCGGAAATCGCGTTGGATCTGTTCGTGACATCGGAGAGGGGCAAAGTCTTTGGACTGAACCACACTGGTCGATGCTATGCCCGTCGCCTACATACTCCAGGCATCCCAACGTGCTATCGAATGGGCGAGCTTTGAGCTCAGCAGCGCCGCCAGGGTAGAGAAGTACAAAATCAGACAGTGTCATAGAGACGTCATGCGCCATTTCCAGAGGAAGACCGCGGTCGATGGCGCTTTCAGCGCCAGTCAAACCGTACAAGGCTCATCGGAGCCCCTTAAACTCTGCTTTATCCGACGGTATGCTCGAATGCTCAGGTTGTTGAAACAAGCCACCGCTCTCGCCCGGGGATCGACCAAGTGGCTCACACGGAGACGATTAAGGCTCCCAGTGTCGTCATGGCGAGTGCCGTGTTGTTCGCGACGGCGGTGGTGGGTGAGAACAAAGCGATAGAGGATGTCGGTACCCCATCAAACACGTCGACGGCGCAGCTGTAGTCAGGCTTTTTTGATGCAGTGGACGCGCGGACAAGTTTTATTACACTCATTTTACAAGCGGAAGCGTTGTTGGGATACCAAAAACCCTCCTCCGAATGCACCCTACAACATCGCCCTCTCAAATGCTCAACCTCTTCAACTTAGTGGTGTTTTAAACGGGCTTGGAAGTAGTCGTAGTGACCAACTGCTTCCCAACGGCTGCCACATGAGTGGCTGTCGCACTCTCAATAGCCTTCGTCATCTGAACAGCTGGCTTGCGTAAGATCCCGGCGATGCTCCTCTTCATATCCTCCACTCGCGCGTTCACATCCTCCTCGAACTTGCTCTGCTCTCCCTGAAGGAGGTCCTTGGTTCCGTTCGTGGCGCTGGCGGCCCAGGTCGAGAGCTGTCGTCCGTTGGCAGCGATGGTAGCTTGTCCATCGCCGAACGAATCGCGCCAGTCAATGGCTGAAGTATGATTTCCACATAGTCCTAGGGAAACATACGTCAATCAATCGCCCCAACCAAGCTTGCGTGTGCACAATTTTCCTTTACCAAAAAAGGCTTCTGACCTACTAATCGAACGATTCGGTCAAATACTCTGGTGGGGGGAAATCATTGTGCTCGCCTACCAATCAATTCGATGGACGGACATGGCTTCAAAAAATGGTGAGAGTGTGGTAGAATCGGAATCTGGAAATGAGGTCTATCCCGTTCCAACCAACCGTCCAATAAGAACCTCGTTGTAATCGAAGCGGCGGAAAGGCGTAGCGGCGCATGAAGACGGCGCAAACCCCAGCCAAACCCAGACCAAGCTCTCAAATATTTCAGGCTCTTATATTCATGCTGCACATTTTCGAGCGTTCTAGAACGTTATTGGCGTCGGCCGGTATCAAGACGGTTTGGCGATGCTCGTTTCGGAAACAAGCTGGCTCAAGCCTGTGACAACACTAGCAATTTCTACGATATATTTTGCACAAATCTAATCGTGTGTGACCGTGTGGCTTATCCGAGTATTATGTTGTTCACGGGAGATGATCGCGATAAGTAGGATCTGCGAGGCGATTTATGCTTTGGCCCGGGGCGATTCGGCTGCTGTGCACTTCACGCGTGATTATGGTTCATAGTTAGGTCCGCTAATAGAATGGCATCTCCTCTTCTTGCGTTACACCTTGGCGCTGTCAATAGGGGATTGGGCAAAAGGGGACGGGTTCACGGACCCCCGAATTTGACACGCAGATCAATAGACTAACCATTTCGGCCCTCACACTAAGTCTTGAGGTCGGCGGACATCTTCGGAGACGTGGATCTGCCTGGGATTAGGGGCTCAAAGTCTCACAGCGAAAGATGAACGTGATGTGTTAGTGTTTGGTTGTTGTGTTGAGAGGCGAGGCACTGCTCTTTCCATCACCACCGCCGCCAATCATGGGCAAGACTATTGCCATATTATGGTGTATCAGCTATAAAAAGGTCTTGAGGATATCCCCGCAGCTGATATAGAATGGTCGCATGAATATTGGACCCGACAAGGATTTCCACTAGCAAAAAGTAACGAAATATCCAGCAGAAACCCATGGCCACTTATGGGTGATCACGGGGAAAGCCGAGTAAGTACAAAGCTCCTTAAAATTGGAAAGCAATCTGTGGCTTGATCAGGAAAAGAAGGTATAAAAGGATGTCCGAGAAACGATTATTATTATTTATTTATTTTCACTCGCTGCCAGTGACCCCTACCACACTCTCAAAGGATGTTCTTCTCTGAAGAACTTCTTCTCAAGCGTGAAAGCGGGTATGGATTGCTTTGGTAAGCTGGAGAGAAACTCGGATTCTTCGCGAGCTCACCCTCATGATCGCCATTTTCACAGGCTCGCAGCTACGATTGGCGCTAAGGCGCCCTTCAAGAAGATTCATAAAAAGTCAATCCTTTCCGCCGATATCACCAACCTCTGCAAATTGGTCAAGGATCCAGAGGAGTACCTCGCGTTGAGGCTGTCGAGTAACCTCCTAGTCGGCGTCGCTAGGTACGTACGCGTCTTCTCCCTTGAGTCTCGCGATTAACTAGTCTCGTCTTTTAGAGTGCATTACGCGTAGCATGATATGTTTTATCAGGATGCCATGACCACGTATCACACGCTGAAGAGGGCTTTTTCAGGGATCACCTCTGACAACTTGATGCAAGGCCCGCTTGTTGTGAGGTGTGTTGTCCCCCTCCTTCGACATGACCCTCTTTACCCTTTACTCAATTCTCCTTTTTGTATATTTCGTCCAGGAGAGACCACATAATGCTTGAGGAAACCAGCTACGCGATCGACTTTGACGTTGATTTCCCCGGTGCTATACGTATCCCCCCTACGCCTACGACGACAGTTGATCCAATAGATACCGCTGATACTGTGCCTTCCATCAGCACTGGATTGACGGCGTACTTCCCATTCCATCCCTGGCGCCGTCACAAGAAAACACCTTCCTCGGATCGCAATCCTCCGGGAACCAGCAAAGGCAACAACAGCACCTGCTCGAAGATCACTACGAATACACCAGCGATGGACCCTCCGATGACCCAGCTCAAGATCGAGAGGACGACTATAACCGCGAGTTCGGGGAGGGGGAGGTGGATCTCGCCCTTAATTGGAACGCCATCGACGAACCGCTTCTCCAGGCTCATGGAGACGAGGAGTTCAGGCCCTCAGTCCCGCCTCAGGATATATACATGAATGACAACCAGTGAGGATTCGATTCCCTCTCCTAGTCGGCGGTTATGAAGCTAAGACATCTTTTTTTGGTACAGTGAGCCCTGGGACGCCCATGCTCAGAAAACCCAACAGGCCAGTAGCCTCGACCAACTCAAACGAGGGTGGGTAGTATCAATTGACTCTATATGAATCCTATCTCTAACATCAGGATCGTTATCTGTAGCTCGCCAGCGAAGACATCCAACTCGGAAACCGTCGAATCTCTGGGGCCATCGCTGGATCCGCAACTGCTAACTATCGCTTCCCAAGCCAAGACGTCAACGACAACGACAACGACAACGACAACGGTCACGTTCAACTCCCGAACAGCGGGGACCACTTGGAAGACCCACTCAACCAAAGTTCGTACGGACAGGAAGAGACGTAAAATGGGCGCGGGCGATCAAGTGCCACTATTGGATCTCTCGATTGAACTCACGGATGATCAGCTGAAGGATATGCGGAACGGATACGAGGAGCGAATGCTCGCAGAGAAGGAAGCCATAAAAGCTAAGAAGGAGAAGTTGAACGCCGCTCAGAACATCCAGAACTTGCTGCACAGTGTGTTTTTCGTTTACAGGTGTCGTTTGGCGGGGATGGTGATTGACGTTCTATGACGCTTGTAGCTCCTTTCCTTGGAAGTGAGTTTCTCCACTATGAAGTTAGCACAACAGTTTCCGCCCGTCCGTTATTGGAAGGATGGAAGGACATGGTTCAGCCTCGCGTCGCACTACCCCCAGACGATGCTGGATATCTATCCTCCTTCGGATGCACTTTTGAGTTGAATGGCGATGCCTGCTGATTTTCACTGACACATTTGTTTTGGGCGTAGTGCTTGATCAAGGGTTCAACCCTTGGTGGAGTGAGAGGACGAAAATGCAGTACGACGACCGTGCCAACTCTGGGCGAATCGGCGACGGTTTTGCGGCACCATGCGAGTCGCCCTTTTGAACTCGACATTTAAATAAAGAAAGTAAAAACGGAACGACATTATTTTATTATTGTAAAAGCGCGTCCTCCAGCGAAGCGAAGCAAGAGTTATCCATCCAATAACAATATCATCGGCCTGACTTTCGCGCCCGGTGGGATATGCGACATTCGTTTGACTTTCAGGATCAAATGGAGACCGGTATGCCATCCTTCTGGGTTCACAGAGTCCATTTTGACGAACGATTGCAGTCGATTTTGGTGATTACACAGGCGCAGGCATTGTTGATGAGGAACAACCTCCCTTCGGCTCCAACATGGTATGTGGAGTGACCTCCAGACGATGGGTGTGGTCAATTTACTTGCTAAGCCGATCGCATCATGACCCCCCAGGATATCGAAAACGGCCGCCGTGGCTCCTCACAACCGACGTCTCACGCGGGGAGTCATCTCGATGGCCCTCGTCGATCCATCTTCTCAAAAGACAATGTCAGTAGCAATAACAACCAGGATCAAGTTCGATCTCGACGCATCAGCGCCGCCTATCCTTGGAGTCAGCCAAACGTGGCCTCGTCTTCTGTTGTTGGAAGTGCCGCGTATGGGTTAGGCCCGTCTTTGAGTGTGTACAGTGACATGCAGCTGGGACCTCGAGACGGCGGGAGTCAGGATGGTGAGAAGCATTTAGCGTTTCACTGTGGTGCCAGGATTGAAGCTGCGGTTTGGATGCTCATGTGACTGGCCGTTTTTTTCTCAAGTGGATTTGTGGATGAGGATTTCCCACTGGATGGAAATCAAAGTGATGGACGCATGGCTCTGCGATTTATTTTCTTCGTTTTCTTACATATATATCCTGTCTATGGTCTATCTATAAATCCCGTCGCGTCGGAGGACGACAGCCAACGAACGGATATGAGCTTGTTGACGCTCGAGAGGACCTTGGAGAGCGAATCCCTCCTGTTCTTGCAGTATGCGAAGAGTAGATGGTTGTTTCAAATACGAACACATTGACGCTCATACTCCACATTCCAACCAAAAAAAAAGAAAAGAAAAGAAAAAGGCATCTGCGTCTTCACGTCCATCCCACGTCAAATAAGACCACGTTCAAGAAATACCTGGATCCGGATCCGGAGGGTCCCGCACGGCCCTCTCGACGCGTCGCTGCGACCGCGTTCTATCAAGTCCTGGGTGCGTATTTAACGTCGATGTGTCGGTCCATTGGCGTGCGAGCCTCACTCACGGCGGCTGTATGGTTCTAGCTCTTTCTACTAAAGGTCATATACGGGTTCAACAGGACGAGGCGTATCAAGATATTCGCCTCCAACTCACCAACTGAGACCCTTCCCTCCGCCGAGAACGATATTCGGTTCACTAGCTTTTTTTATAATCTTGTTCTTTTGTTGTATTCTTTTTGTTCATTTCCTTTTCGTCTATGTCATCTCGCATATATTTGTTGTCTTTTATTATGCTCTCCTTACCTTCTTCCTTATTTTGGTGATATCCGTTTTTGATATCTTGAAACTTGCTTCAGTAAGAAAAATATGTTGTCTCTTGAACTTATCGCGCATCGACTATATCAGAATGGGGTACGACAGAATAATAAGAGTTCGAAATCATCGCCCGCGCCTCCTGCTTAACTAACTGCTGTAACTCCGAGAATCGAATGCCTAGACCTGGAACGGGACACCGTTCGCTCTTTATAACAGACACGATGCGGCCCACCCGATGGACAGAGCCACCACCATAGATCATGGGCCTCGGAAAGGCACTTCTGAAGGAGCAGTGGACATGCCGACAAGCTTTATTACACAAGCGGGAGCGTTGTTGGAGAGCCCTCATCAAGCCGCCTCCAAATGCACCCTATAACATCGCCCTCTCAGATTCAACTTGGTCGTACATGGGCTTGGCCGAAGTCGTAGCGGCCAACTGCCTCCCAACCTTTTCCTTCGACGAACTGCTTGCCGTTGTGGTATGTTGTTAGCTTCCGTATGGAGTTGAGATGAATTGGGATAAGCGGTACATACACGCCCACTTGCACCGACTGCCGCCATACCAGCAGGGTACAAGTGAACAGCTCCGAGGACGTCCGTCTATGGTTGAAGAGGATGCTATGGGTGATGCGAACGTGTGCGAGGGACATACCTTAGAGTTGAGCCCGCACCCTCATCCGCGAAGGCGGGTGGAGTACGGCCCCCTACAGCCCAACTTGAACCACCTTATGGCGGACCGTGGGTCGGTACGGACCCACTCACACCGACTGCCGCCATACAAGCAGGGTGCAAGTTAAAAGCTCCAAGGATGTCCGCCGATGGTTGGAGAGGACGCTATGGGTGATGTGAGCATGCACGAAGGACGTACCTTGGATCCGAGCCTGCACCCTCATCCGTGAAGACGAGCGGAGTATGACCCCCTACAGCCCAACTTGAACCACAACGTGGCGAACCGGGGATCGGTACGAACCCACTTGCACCGACTGCCGCCATACCAGCAGGGCGCAAGCGAACGACTCCAAGGACGTCCGCCTATGGTGGGCGAGAATGGTGTGGGTACTGTGTACGTACCTCAGAGTGGAGCTCGCACCCTCGTCTGTGGAGACGAGCGGAGTACGACCCCTTACAGCCCAACTTGAACCACATAATGGCGGACCGGGAGTCGGTACGAACCCACTTGCACTGACTACTGCCATACCAGCAGGGTACAAGTGAACAGCTCCAAGGACGTCGGCTTGTTGGCCAGGCTGAGAGTGTGTGTGGTGAGGTGAAAGCGGAAAGGTAAGAGGCTATAGCTACGGATGCAAACTCAATCCGTGGGAACTCTGCCTACCACGCGTGTCGGGTGACGTCTCGTGTCCCCTTCACTTGAAACGACATGGCTCATCTATTCTGCGCACGTTTGTTAGATCATGAGTAGCCAACAGCCCCATTCGATGTATTGAACGTTGAGGTACTGTTCCCTCTTTCCAGTCTAACCTA
This sequence comes from Tulasnella sp. JGI-2019a, assembly GCA_019633535.1. Lineage (NCBI taxonomy): Eukaryota > Fungi > Basidiomycota > Agaricomycetes > Cantharellales > Tulasnellaceae > Tulasnella sp. JGI-2019a. The sequence goes on from WSUE01000120.1 coordinate 45,780, forward strand.
TTCGCCTCCTATCAGACTCACTCTAAACTTGTACGCAATATAGTTGGTCCCTCCTGAGCACTGAGACTCACTCTAATATTTTTTCTATATGGTTGCAAAGGTAGGCCCAATCATCAGCTCACCTTTGAATGTACTTCCAGCGCATCTTTTGCGCCGTTATATTTATCCTCCTTTCATCCCCTCATCTCGCCTTCGCCACTGTGAAACGGTTCAGATATGCCAAAACGCCTGGGTTAGTCAAGTATTCGTTCCACTTCTGATTCGTGACAGCATGCTTATATGACGTTCTTGTAGCGTCTGATCCGTGAAGACGCAGCATCCAAAGACAACGTGGAACATGTGAAAAACAGTACGTCCCCCGATCTTTCTTCCCATTCCCAGAGGACAACCGCGGTCGATAGCGCTTTCAATGCCAACCAGACTATGCAAGGTCCCATCCGTGTCCCTCGAACTCCGCCGTATCCGAGGGTATTCCCAAATGCTCGGATTGTCGAAACATGCCTCCACTCTGGCCACGGGGATCGGCCAAGTCGCTTACACGGAGATAGTTAGGGCAACCAGTGACGTCGCGGCGAGTACCGCGTTGTTCGCGACGGCGGTGACGGGTGGAAACAAATCGATCAAACACGTCGACGGCGTAGCTGAGGTCGGGCTTTACTGATGCGTGATGTTTATTTATGGGATCGACAGACAGGTAGCTTGTAAGAAGTGGTAGTACAATTAGCTTCTCCGTTGTCAGCTGTAACCGTATGTTCAATGTAATCGTCTGAGTTTTTGAAATAATAATTTTTTTCCCATCCTAATAACCGATGTTGATCTCGGTCCATGTTGGTGCTTGATGGGATCGCATAATCAACCTAGCACAGTTCCGCTTTCGCCGCCCTTCAAAACCTCAACGAAGGCTTCGCGTTAGATGTAATGTTAGTCGTTCATGCTGCGAAAACCTTATGATATTGAATCACGAAACCGAACTTCACTTGAAGAGATGGTCAGCCCGGGCTTCACCAGCGCTCGACCGCGTGATAAGGTATCATTTGAAGTACCACCCTGAGCAACTTCGGGTGTCTCAGGATATATATATAATAGTTCGTAGGCAAAATTAGAGCAGCCAAACCCTAATGCGACAGACGGCAGAGAAACGAAGGAGACAGCGCAGTCAAACCGAAAGTGTGCGCTCGGCCACGTTCAGTCTCGTCAAACATACATATTGGCCATTACCTCCCAACACTCATCCCTGCTTTCGAGGTTTGTGACCGTATATTCCATAAACACATAGCTTAGAAGATCGGAGAATAAAACATATAGCATTAGATACAGAGAGAACCATGAAGGACGACATCGTGATGATGCAAGGCGATCCTTAGATTGGAAAACATGACATCAACGCGAAGTAAGAATATGAACAAAGCATCAGAGAATGCTCTTGCTTGCGAAAGGGAATGGAATGAAAAGACTCACACTCTGGTGCACCTTGAGCCTTACTTCGGTCAATAAATGAATGACTCTCCTGAAGGCTCATCTCGCAGCGTGGCACGGAGTAGTGAGCTCCGGCGTCGTCCATTTCCCCCTAGAGCGGCGGGTGGGCGATCACGGCCTCTCGTTATACGAGGATGCGAGCCGATCGCCGGTTCAGAGTGTCGCCAAAACCAGCACTCCCACCGGCCCCACGTACTGCCTGTGAGGGCCCAGGGCTATTCATATGTTGACCGATAGGCGACCTTAAAGGTCGCATAGTGCATATAAGATGTGTATCAGGATTCTATGAAGAAAAGAAAGTCGAAATTTCACCGTTTCGATATCCTTTGAATGCTGGCAGGTCAGAATGGCCCAGGGGGAACTTCCAGATGTAGCAAGAAGCCGACGTTGCTCCACTCCTGCTCTAGAGGGCGAGTTGGTCTCCCGGCTCCTCAATCGATCCACAGTGAGAAAGAGGAAGGGACAGGGAAAGGCCTTCAACGCGCTTCGTAGGATGTCACGCGACCAATCGTGAGCACCAAACGAAGCCCCACACACTGCGAGAACGCCCTTTGGGGCTTGGCGGAGTCCATCGGATCCTACCATGTTTGTGTTGTTATCAGAGATATGTATAAACGGAGGATGAAAGCACTTACCCAACGGCGGTACCTATCTGATGGAGGAGGTTGGAGGAGACAGGGGGAGATAAAAAAGGTTGGGATGACGAGAAAGGGGGTGAGGGAGGAAGGGGGGATAAGGAACAGAAATGGTAAGGTGAACCGCTGGCTCTTATGCACGCTTTTGAATTTCCATCGCTCCACAGTGTGGTCTGGACTGAAGGGACAAATAAACAATAAGTTGGATCAGCACTTAACTCCGCGTTGTCGTCGGAGCTTCTACGATCTTTGGACCTGCCTTGGATCGAAGGAACCTCTACGAGAGGTTCATGTGTACACTTGAAAGACACGGTGCAGATGGAATAGATACAGAGCTTTTCTTCATAGCTGACACACATGACGCCAGGATCTATCTAGCTTTAGTCTTTGGTATTTCAGAGATAGACCGGTTTGACTTTGCTGTTTGTTGTGATCTTGATTTGGCCTGCCGTTTAGGTTGGCTGGAGTTCTGCGCCTAACATGGCGACGCCAACTGAAGATATTTATCAGGACCTCGACTGCTTTCTGTCCCTACAATCGTTCTCATCTAGCTGCCAGATCTTCCAGTCTCCGTCACTGTTACGATATCACAAGCTCATAAATGCCACACAACGTTCAAGGGAAGTGGCGCTGAGGAACTCTCCGTACGTCTTCATTTAGACTAAAGCTACAAAATAGGGCTCGTCCAATCTCCCCTCCGCTGGAGGCGCTCATGGAACTCAGCTTTCCCGTCACAGGGTGGGAAAAGACATGTTTAGTCTCGAAACATGGGATTTAACACAGGTCAAACATAAGTGTTTCTTTCCTAATGGGGAAAGTCACCTTCTTAATGGGGAATCTTTCCATTGTTTGGACCAATGTTTAATCCCATGTTGCGACCTCAAACATGTCTTTTTTCACCCTGTGCGTCGCCCAATCAAATCTAAAGAGTGAAAACTAACCTTGGCCGCACTGCGTACGACAGATCTGTTTTAACGTGCCTACGATATATCCTGACCCGTGTTTCGATGACTATATCATCAACGCCACCGAATCGAAAGCCAAAGACATGTATTTTAATGAGCATCGTCAGGTACGCTCAGGGACCATGGATCCAACCGCGACGTAGACCCTGATTATACTTTTATGATCGACCCAAAGCCTGGTAAGCAGTCGTATGCAAAGAATCTGGCTCGGGCACAGGGAGGAGAGGGTAACAGCGTACGCGCCGACAAAGGAGGTAAGTGTATGATGGACCGTCTGCAAGTAACTGTGATATCCCAACGAACCTGATTTAATCTACTCTAATAGTCGGCCGATATGCAATCGTTACCTTTCTTGGGCCAGAAGCGACTGGTGTGGCGCACGAGGTTCGAGAGATTGAGGAAGATTCGGTGACGCTCGCGTGCAAAACTGTTGATAGTGCGCTTGGTCCCGGAAGGTTCGGGCTCCGGATACCAAGCTCCCCAAATTCACAAGCACCAGAGGACCTTCTGGCATTGGAGGTCCTGAATGAGGGAGTCGAGGCTTCGCAGCATGAATTGAATACTTGAGAAGAATTCGACCATCCGAACCTCATTTGGCTCCATTACTCGATCATGGAAGGGCCAGATAAGATCTGTGAGTCGTGAATCTCTTATCCGATCCTAAATAGTTCTGCATAATCCTAAAGACATCGTGCAGATTATTTCATGCCCATCGTGACAGGTACCCTCCCCAACTATCACTTGTTGATTTCTCCATCAGGCGAAAGCGATTCTAGCGTAGATAATGCTGTGCTTGCTTGCTTTACTACCTTGGTTCATCTTGAATTCAAGTTAGATGTACTTGACCAACCTTCGACGCACTACTTCGTCCCACTCATCTCCGGAAATGCTGAATATTCACGCTAGGCTATCCTTTATGTACAGCCGAAGGATCTTTCATCACCTTGGTACGATTCCTCTGTTCTACTGTCTGCATAACGTGTATAGCTTGCCCAATACCCATTCTTGTTTCCATTAATCGGTCTTCCACATAGATTCTTTAAAAGGATCACTGTATGACGGGAGGTAGTAATAGTTGTCTGCAGAACGACCACGAGGCTTAAGATCCAAGTGGAAATTACAGAGACTCGGTCATTTAAGATTAAAAACAGAGAGAATGGAGGGCGGTAGGATCGGGCAAGACTTCAGGACTTAGGGTTCCCATATGGTCCTTCATCATGGCATTAACTAAGCGGCGTGGAGCTTGACTGCGCAGATTGGATGGGATGTGGTATTTTCCTATAGCCGAAGATGTCAAGAGATGCAATATTAGGGCTTTTCTAATTACCACGGATATTGCTTGGGTCAAACACCAAGTTGCAGTTTTCGTTCATGTCGCCGCTCGATTACCCATTCAAACTGTTTACTGGGTAGCTCAGTTGGATTGCCTACGTGAATAAATAAGGCCGGAAGGGCCGTGTAAGCTCGATGATAATGTCAGCCACCAAACATAGGGCTATTTGAAAAGGGAAAGGGCGCAGAAAGGATGTGGGTGAAGTTATATGGAACACAAGGATGAGCTTGTCAAGGTATGTTGTGATCGGAATCTACACATAAAACTAAAACTAAAAATAGAATGTAGGTACATCACACTGCAGAGACGTCATTGACAGGTCAGACATATCGACAAAATTAATCCGATGTTGTATATATAGTTAACCAACAACGTTTATGAAGTGTAGGGTGGGATAACATCGACCAGTCACATCAGGGTTCATCGCTTCGTTCGTATTTGCTCGTTGCAATCTCGGTATGGCGCCCGATTCTAGCTTCATATGCCTGTGACGGTCAGTTTCACGGTGTGTAAAGAGACTAAGGAGTGGTCTATAGACACGTTCATCAAGTATGAAGAAGAGGTTGACGACGATGGAATGGTGGAAATCCCGACGACCTTCCCCGAAGGAGAAATAATGAGGGTGTATGTTGATAAGAAACCTATCCCCAAATTCAAAGTCGAAGCCACTGGCGAAGCTGGAAGCACCTCCTGTGACAAGGCGGAAGTGAAGAAGCTCACATTGCATTAGACACCTACGGTTGTCGATCAGCAGAAAACGGACCGTAAGAGGAAGGCCACTCCGACTAGCAGTTCCTTCAAGCCAACGAAGAAGCAGTGGTGAGATGACGGGAAAGTAAAGGTCCTTCAGGCCAAGTTGGGTGGGCTGTGGCATATTCAAATCTACCTAAAGCGAAGTATATGGCCAGGTCGAGTTCAGATTGTGTGCCAGTGAACATGCCAAATAACCAACGACAAGTATCGTCATAAAGTTTACCACTTCAAACTACATCATTTCGACTTATTTCGGCAGCTTTGAACTTCGCGGGAACATTATTTCGAATAGTTTCTTCTTGCGTCTAAGGTGTATGGGTTTCTAATCTTGGACGATTGGATCCTGAGAGAGCTTGACCTTACATAACAGTATCTACATACAAGCGATCGTATGAATTGACCGTAAGACTCGTCACTGCAAGGACGAAGAAGGCGTAAGGCATGTCAGCAATTGAATATCAGACAGGAGACATTGAAGAAGACGGCTCACGTTTACTTAAGAGAATGTATACAAGGGAAGTACCTCGGAGTGGAGCCCGCACCCTCGTCCGTGAAGACGAGCGGAGTACGACCCCCTACAGCCCAACTTGAACCACAACGTGGCGAACCGAGGGCCGGTACGAACCCACTTGCACCGACTGCCGCCATACCAGCAGGATGCAAGTGAACAGCTCCGAGGACGTCCGCCTATGGTTGGAGAGGATGCTATGGGTGATGTGAGCGTGTGTGAAGGACGTACCTCGGAGTAGAGCCCGCGCCCTCGTCCGTGAAGACGAGTGGAGTACGACCCCCGACAGCCCGACTTTAACCACAACGTGGCGAACCGGGGGTCGGTACGAACTCACTTGCACCGACCGCCGCCATACCAGCAGGGTGTAAGTGAACGGATCCAAGGACGTCGACCTGTGGTTGGCGAGGCTACGGTGTGAGAGTGTGTGGTGAGGTAAAAACGGAAAGGTAAGAACGTTTAGTGGTTATAGCTATGGATGCAAACTCAATCTGTGAGAACTGTGCCTAGCGCGTCGGGTGACGTCTGGTCTTGTGTCCCTTTCACTTGATAATGATATGTCTCATCTATTCTGCACACGTCCGTAGATTGGAATACGCATACTTTTATTCTCTTTAGTCCCAACCTTGTTTGTAACCACGTGAGTAACCAGCAGCTCCGTTCGATGTACCTCTATCGAACGCTGAGGTACATTTCCTTTGTTCCTCTTATCTGTTGCATCTTGTCCAACTTGTTCAACTCATATCAGACTCGCTCTAATATGTATGCAACGGTTACGCAGTATAGTTGATTCCTCCTGAGCGCTGAGACTCACTCTGATATTCTTTTTGTATGGTTTGCAAAGGCCCAATCATCAGCTCACCCTTGAATGCGCTTCCAGTGCCGACATACGTCCAAGCCCATCACTTGAATGCCATGTCTTATCTACTCTATGTACACCCACATATTGTCACAAATATATTTCCTTTATTCTCTTTGTTTCCTAGTTGTAACTACAAAAGTAGCCAATGGTAAGAGTGTTTACGAAGAATTATAGCTACGGATGCAAACTCAATGTGCGGAAACTGTGCCTGCACGTCGGGTGACTTCCGGCACGTGCATCCGAGCCCATCATCTGCCCCATCTACTCTATGCATGCCCATACGTTGCAATATGCATACTTTCTCCTCGCCCAACCTTATTTGTCACCACATACGATGTACCTCTATCGAACGCTAAGGTACAGTCTCTGATTGTCTGTATCTTGTCTAACCCGCCCACCTCCTATTGGACCCACTCTGATAGGTATATCACTTGTACATAATATGATTGATTCCTACCGAACGCTGAGACTCACTCCGATACTCTTTCTATAAAAAGCCCAATCATCCCCTCACCTTTCCATATCTAAAGCCTTCTTTTTTGCCACTACCTTTGTTCTTCCCCCAGCCCCACCCCTATCCCCACACCCCATCTTTGCCGCTGTGACATAGTTCAACCGCCAATATGCCAAAGCAACCGGGTTAGTAAAGTGTCCGCTCATCTTCTGATCCGTGACAGTACGCTTATGTACCGTGCCTGTAGCGCCTCATCCCATGAAGTCGTTGAAACGAGCCTCCGTAGGCGACGTGGGACGTCTGAATGAGAGTACGTTCCTGATGCTTCTCCAGCCTGCAAGCTCGTGGCTGAATTCATTCTTCAACTAACAGAAGGGAAAAAGGCAGGCGCTTCAAAGGCTGAGGCCCGTGCGGTACGTCCATATGGTCTCGAATTCTCCGAGATCTTTAAGCTAATCCCATTCGATATCATCTCAGATTCTACGTTTAGAACGCGCGGAGTCCGAGATACGTGCTATGTGCGAACTCGTTGGTTGTTCGCCAACCGTATCGGACGTTGCGTTGGAGATATTTGTGGCATCGGAGAATGACAAACTCTTCGGGCTAAACCCCCCACGCGATCCTACGACGGCAGCCTACGTACTCGAGGCATCCCGGCGCTCCCTTGAACCGTTGAGCTTCAGGGAGCTCAGCAGCGCCATCGGAGTGGATAAGCATAAAATCGGGCGGTATCATAAAGAGCTCCTATGCTATTTCATGAGGAAGACCGCTGCCGATGGCGATTTCAGCCCCTGTCAAATCGTGCTCGGACCATCCGAGCCCCTCGAACTCCGGTTCATTCGACGGTACGCCCGGGCTCTCGGATTATCGAAACAAGCCAGCGTTCTCGCCACGCGGTTCGGTCAAGTGGCTCACACGGACGCGGTGAGGGTACCCAGTGATGTCGCGGCGAGTATCGTGTTGTTCGCGACAGCGGTGGCGGGCGAGGACAAAGCAGTAGAGGATGTCGGCATCATATCAAACATGTCAACGGCGCAGCTAAGGTTGGGCGTTGAAAAGCTTCAAGGCGTGAAGGGACTGGTCCACGAGGGCTTCGTTGATGCAGTGATGTTGGTTTATGGGATCGATAGGCAGACAGCTTGTAAGAAGTTGTACCCAAAGTAGTGTGATTAGCCTTTCCGTAATCAAATGTTTATTGTAACTGTCACTCTGGGAGTCATTCCTTCAATGCTCGGTTTCGGTCCATGTTGGCTCTGGACAGAGCTTACCATTCAGAGAGCTATTGAGTCATTTTCCGAACCCACTTCCGATTGACGCTTCAGAGAACATGCGCCTTATTGCCTCTTGTGTGAGTTCACACCCTATGCGTATTGTCCATTGATACACAGAGGGATGCGTTGCCAATTGAAACCGACATCATCGACAACCCGGCATAAACTGGGCTGGGACTACCCGCGACAGCAAGCCTGGTCTTTCTCTTTGTGCAACACGCGAAATCAGACTCATCTCGGCTTCCCGCATAGGCCTATTATATTGTCTTCACGTAGCCCAGGACAAGCTTGGGGGTGATTGGATGGATTTCGGGTCCCACAGGTGCATACAATGAAATGGTTAAGGTGTATGCGAACGAGATGATGGATCCTAGAACACGGTGGGTTCGTTTGTCGATAATTTCCGGGTGGCAATGGCCTGAATGGGGTCATCTTTGATTTAACGTGACCACTCGCTGTCAGCCAGTCCACCGGCTCACACAATCCCCTGATCACGATCCTGGTTCGCTCCTCTCTCTGACGTTCTTCGTGTCCTCCTCAAAAGCCTTGTCCCTTCTCTCCGGTCTCCCAAAACAACCGCCCCAGTTCCAACACTCCATCCACATCTGGCTCATTCGCATCCAAACCGTCATCGACTCAGCTCACATCGCCTTCGCCATCTATGTCCTAGATGAAGAGATGAGAATAAGCCTCGCTAAATGAAACGCAGACATGTACACAAACTACGGTCTCCCCCTCATCTTCATCGCGTTCACGATATGCTGGATTCCGGGGGTTGGAAGACCTAAGGTTACGTGAAATGTTGGTATTGGGAAAGAGAAATCTCGAGAGTACTTGTGAAGGAGCATGCCTACGACTCAATTCATATTTAAACCGTAGAAGCGAACTTCAAAGGCTGAGATCCGTGCGGTGCGTCCATAGGGTCTCAAATTCTCCGAGACCTTTCAGCTAATCCTATTCCCTATTATCTCAGACCCTTCGTTTAGAATGCATGAACTCCAAGACGCATGCTATGTGCAAGGTCATCACCTGTTCGTCGGCCGCATCAGAAATCGCGTTGAAGCTGTTTGTGACATCAAAGAAGGGCGGAATCTTTGGACCGAACCACAACGATCGATGCTATGACCGGCGCCTGCGTACTCCAGGCATCCCGACGTGCTATCGAATTGGCGAGATTCAAGGAGCTCAGCAGTACCACCGGGGTGGAGAAGTATAAAATCGGACGGTGTCACAAGACCTCATGCGCCATTCCCAGTGGAAGACTGGTCAATGGCGCTTTCAACGCCAGTCAAACCGTGCAAGGCCCATCGGAGCCCCTCAAACTCCGCTTACCCGACGGTATGCTCGAATGCTCGGATTGTCGAAACAAGCCACCACTCTCGCTACGGGGATCGGCTAAGTGACTCACACGGAGATAATTAGGGCTCCCAGTGACGTCGCGGCGAGTACCGTGTTGTTCGCGGCGGCGGTGGCACGTGAGAACAAAGCGATAGAGGATGTCAGTATCATGTCGGTATCCTATCGATAACGTCGATAGCGCAGCTGTAGTCGGGCTTTGTTGATGCGGTAGACATGCGGACAAGTTTTATTGCACTCATTTTACAAACGGGAGCGTTGTCGTGATACCACAATTCCTCCTCCAAATGCATCCTACAACATCGCCCTCTCAGATACTCAACCTCTTCAACTTGGTGGTATTGTAAACGGGCTTGGCAGCAGTCGTCGTGGCCAACTGCTTCCCAACATCTGCAACATGAGCGGCTGTTGCACTCTCGATCGCTTTTGTCATCTGAGCAGCTGGCTTGGGCAAGATCCCGGCGATGCTCTTCTGCATATCCTGCACGCGCGCGTTCACATCCGCCTCGAACTTGCTCTGCTCCCCCTGAAGGAGATCCTTGATTCCGTTGGTGGCGCTGGCGGCCCAGGTCGAGAGCTGTCGTCCGTTGGTGGCGATGGTAGCTTGTCCGGAGCCGGAAGCAACGGCGCTGTTCAAGCCGAGGAGCATCTTGATGCCCGCTTGAATATGTTGGTCGTACATCGTGACATAGAGCTATGGACCGCAAGGGTGGTTAACTATCATCAGATACAGCCAGGTGAGCAACTTAAACTTGGGGCGTGCCTGTGAAATATCCTGAACGAGCCTCCCAATTTTCGCAGCAGCGAGCGCTTGGTTGTAGATGGCCTGTTTGCCGAAGTTGCTGAGAGACACGCCAGCCAGCGACACATCCTTCGTCGAGTCGTTGATGAGCGTGATAAACGAAGATAGGGTGGTACCCATCGAGACCTTGATGGTGTTGTTGACGGCGGAGAAGAAGTGCACGAGATCGGCGAGGCAGCCTTTAAGTTGACACAGGAAAGCGATCGCTTGGAGGAGGATCGTACGGATCTTGTCCCACTGCGAATGCGATATCATATTAAAACCTTGAATTCTCATTGGAAAATCCACAAGAGCAAGAAAGGGCGTACCTCGATCTTCTGAAGATCCAACCCAGCGATCTGACCCATGATCTCTCCAAGAGCTTTGGTGACCTCGAGCATTTTGTTGGTTGATTGTTCGTACGCATCGCGACTGGCGGTCAACTGCGTACCGGCCGAGCTCAGCCTGAATTGTGCGTTCTTGACGGCCATGGAAGATGCGCTGTCATTCGAATCCACAGGAGGCTGAGCGGGCGTGTCGAAGCCAGGAGAAGTCATAGCGGGGGTATTGGTCTTGAGTTGTGCCTCGGTGGCGAATGTAGACGCGTCATAGCTGAAAGAGTTGATCTTGGAGATTGCTGCAGCGACACCGTCAGCGGGCTTACTCGCCTTGAGCCCGTCGAGTTCGACACAGAGTTGTACACCAGTGGTCAAGAGCTTCTTAGCGGTAAGACTGGGTTGATCCGTACCGAAATTAGTGCCGAGTGCGGTCTCCATTTGCCCTTTTGTCCAGGCCAGACCATTGTTATCGGTCTCGTCGACAATGCTCCAGTCGACACCGCCATCCGGACCCCCTGTGGCGATATGATGCAATGAGGTGGCGCTGATTCGGAGGCACTCCGCCTTTTGGTACGCAGGGTCGTACGAGGCGGGAGGGTTAACAGTTGCCTGTCCGGGTGGGGTCGTCGGGTGGCCTTGCGCGGTACTAATGGCGTTGTTCTGGGTAGCGGTTTGTTGCTGAGATTGGCCGGCGAATTTGTTGACACCAGCGTTGACACCAGTTAAGACAGCTTTCGACAGACCTTCGACGAACTGCATGCCACTGTGGAATGCCGTTAGCTTCCGTATGTAGTTGGAATAAGTGATACATACACGAGGTCCCAGCCACTGGGCATGCTATCCGCTGCCTTCTTGAATTGATCTTGGGCCTGAACGCGCAAGAAAGGGGGTTAGCCAGCGATGGTAACTTCATGAGATGCACTGTGGACCTACGTCGGTGAACGACTTCTTAGCGTCATCAAGGTGTTGCTTCTCCAAAGTCTTCGACTCCTCAGCGGCCTAAGAAAGATGTAATAAAATACATTCAGGGTTTAATTAGTATACCACTCCACGGTACACATGGATGAACGAACCGTTTTCTGAGCGGCCAAGATCGCTTGTCTCATTGTCGCGTCCTTGAGTTTCGACTCGTTATCCCCTTGAGTGGCTGTGCAGCTCTCATGGATCTCCATCGTCAGGTCGAGGAGTTGAGCAAAGTTGCTGTCCATCTCTTGAGCCTTGGTGAGGCAGGATGCGACGGCAGCCTGCAGTTGAGAGAGCTGGCTAGGGAGGTAGCGCTTGATGTCATCGTTATTTTGACTGTCGGTGTTGCCATCCGTGCCAACGAGGAGTTGAATGATGTTATTCACACCGGCTATATGTGGGTTTGGTTTGCAATACGTGTTAGGTGTTAATTGAGAGTCGATATTCTCATCTCGACTTACGCTTGATGCCAGCACATAGCTTGGTGATGACCTAGAAATTGAATGGCGAGCGGATATTCATTCGCAAGAGACTTTCGTTATTTGGTGTAATTTTCAGGACGTACATCCATATTGGAATAGCTTTGTTGTAGAGCACGAGCGCCGTCGTCGGTGAGCTGCAGGATGGTGGCCCTGAAGCTGTTGGGGTATTGGACTTGTTTGAATCCACCGGAAGGACTGACAAGCTTCGAGAAAAGTTGTGGGTCAGCGGGAAGGGGATAGTTGATAAGCATAGAAATTTGAACTGACCTTGAAGTCGGCGGCGGTCGCGACGAGGGTCAATTGGCCTAGGATGCTCACGGCCATGGGCGCAGGGACCAACATGTCACCCCTTATGAAGAGTGGGCATGGTGACCAGGTTGGCCAAGCGCCTACTTTCGGCATTCAACACTCACCAGTTGCTTTTGTACTGTAAAGACAAAAGGATCGTATCAGTACACGCCATGGATAGGATGAAGATCGAGACTGACCCAGTAGTTGAAGGTGAAGTCGTCGACATCAGTCTTACCACTGTTGGCATCACCGACGGCATTGTTGAATGTGGTAACTTGGGTAGCAGGATCGTCAGACATTTGGGTGTATGAGTATGTGTATGATGAGAGAGGTGTAGGTGGGAGTGCCTGGGGAATACGGTTCACCCAGACCACAAGCAGGTATTTAAGGAGCTGCGAAGATCGATGTACGCATATCACGAGATTGCTGAATGATCGCCTTGGCGGGCGCTCGAAATTGAATTGATGTAAAATGAGGCGTCCCGAAGGTAGTCAATGCTATCGGGCCATTGCATGTGATGAGGATAAGCGCCTCCAAGATCTGGCTAATTTTAGCGACTATCTGATCTGTTCCAGATGCCGAGAACAGCACATTGGATCCTCGAGTAAGGGCGCACCCGCAGTTGAACGTGCACCATCGACATAGCAAAGTTCGCGAGCGTTCAATGGATGAACATCAAAAGAGAGCAAAATGAAGATCGGCGTCGATCGGCTTCTCTCACGGCTTCATCTCTTCCACTTTGTTAATAGCGCTTTCCTGTCGGAAGTGATCGGTAACTACGGATGCGATAGCCCAATGACCCCCCACACCCACGACCGAAAGAAAGGCCTGTCCTTGTGATCCTGAAACGCAAACCTATAATTAGCTCCTGGTTCTGCTGCGGCCCAACACGTTGCACGCAGTTCCTGGTTCTCAACAACGAGCGCTTCCTCGATGTGTGCCAAGACTTCCCCTGGACACATTTCCGGTCGGAAAAGAAAAAGGACGCTCTCCAGCATTGTCAGCTTTGTTATAGAGCCCAATAGATTGTAGCCAGTATCTTCTCAACCTGTATGATCGACGTGGGAACATGCCTGTAGAACATCCATCGCATCCTCTTCCATGATCAAAGAACGAGGCACCGAGGTACGGCCTGCTCGGGACCGCTGATAAGAGATAAACGCCCGCCAAGAAAATGTTAGGCTTCTTGCTCCACGCCACAATTTGAGCGCCAAAAAAAAAAGGTCTTGGCCATCACCTGATGGATTCAGCCCCCGACATTAAAAGGAGTATTTAGAGATAGCTGGTCGTATTATTCCTCACCGCAGTAACCACCATACACGATGAACTTCGGCAACGTTCGCTTTGGCTTTCCCCCCATGTTCGGGCCAAATTTCATGCTCCCGCCCACTTTTCATCCTCCTCTGCCTCAACCGACCCCTGCAGTCATGCCGATCGTCGTTCCTCCTACCTTTGACTCTGCCCCGGAGCGCGCTCAAGTCATCGCAGGGGTCAAGGCAGCTATCCAGAACATTGTGAGTTGGATACCCAACTGCTTGCAATCGAGGCTCCAGATCTCTGAAGCAGTTCGCCCTCCGTGAAGAATGACATAATCGACGTGCTCAATCATCCCATTGCCAACAAGGGAGATATCATCGATATGGATTATACTCCGGAGGCCGTGACGACGTTCAGAGTACGGTCTGCAGAATGTGATCACGTACGTCAAAGGGTATCCCTAGACCATGCCCTTTATCCTCGGCTCAATAATTCGATTCGTTGCGTCTGAAGAACTTGACAGGCGCGTCCGTGACCGCTTCCGCCTGGTTCACTGCCGTCGGTACGCATCTTCAAGAGATCACCAACACTCTTGGTCAGGTCCAAGCGCAGATCAATACTGCAGACCAAGATATCGCCAAGAACACCGCACTCATTGCGGCCAATGTGAAAGCCATTGCTGAGCTGACGCAGAACATGACCCACGAATCGCAACTCCTTGCTCAGGCGCAGAACAATTTCAACGATGCACAAAGGCGGTTCAATGATGCCAAGGCTGAGCAGGATCGCGTTCGTACGGTGAGTGGGCGAGGCAAACGTTACGACGAAATGGTTCCTTACCTTAGTTCTTTTTCTTTTTCTTTTTCGCAGGCGCGGAACGCTTTGATATGGATTCCATTCGTCGCTATTGCTTTGACTGTCGTCGACATCACTAAGGAGCAGAACGACGTTAATTCCACAAGCGCAGTTGTCTCTGCCGATCAGGTACAGCTCAAGAAAGACCAGGAACTCGTCGCGAGTCACGGAGCAGATTTGAAGAAGCTTCAGCAGGAAGGGATCACTCTTCACGCTACGTTGACTGGCCTCCAGTCGAAGGAGTCAGAGTTGAAGGCACAGCAAGCAAAGCTAAATTCCGACGCGGAATACCTCCGTCCTCTAAAGGTTCGCAATACCTCCGTCTTGCCATTCATCTTGGAGTTGCAACGCGCTTATAAATTTGATTTGGTAGGTCAACATCGATCATTGCATCCACGTCGTGTCAGCTGCTCTGGGCAGCGGCTCTACCATCGACAATTTGATGTCGATGAACAATGTCGGTGTAGCGATCAAGGGACTTGTCGCTGCGTTGAAGAACGAGGGCGATTTCGCGGGCGCTCTGGCTAAGCTGGATGAGAAAGGCTTCGCCGAACTGGATAAGCGAATCCAGGCGATTCAGAAGGCGTCGAAGAAGTCTAGGTTGAATGTTTGAGTGTTCTGACTTGCGAAGAAAGATATATGCGCGTCCGTACAATGCAATCAATGGGATCTCTGTGTGCAAAGATCCTAGCGTCTTTCGCGTGTTCATGAATGGCTTTCCTATTACTAGCACCTAGTTTCAATTAATAGATTAGACCCAACTGCCAGCAGACACGGTCAGGTCTCCAATGTCGAGCCAATGACCATAGATATCTGCGACGGCTCAGATGTTACTATTTAATGTAGGTAGAGACAAGATATAATTTCGCGAACAAATGTCGCTGAGCCATGTGATATAAGGGCCGGCTTCTATCATATCTGAGACGGATGGTTGATTTCGAGAGGTACTCACTAGACGAAGTTTCTAATAAGAGGGTAAACACATGCCGGGCAACAATCAGCCGTAGTTCCCTGCTCGTGGAAATTATGCCTTGAAGATGAGTACTCACCAAATAGTTGAAGGTGAGATCATTGACGTTAGTCTTAGCGCTGTGGCACCAACGACGGACTCCATTGAATGCAGTGAATCGGGTACCAACATTATAGTTTATTTGTGTATGAAGGAAGAACGAAAAGGAGCGTAGTCCTCGTCTTGGAGGGCGATTATCCCGAAGTACGCGCTGCGGGTGCGTGTGTGCATGTGTCGCAAGGCTACCGAATGGCCGCCTTGGCGAGGGCTTGAAATCAAAGGGGGCGTGCAAAGCACTTCGAATGATAAGAATACCACCTTCCGAGAGATCATCGATGAACGTAGACTATGCTAATTGTAGCGATTGGCTATCTGATCTGTTCCAAATATCAAACAGTACGGTGTTGGAACTCCGAGCGCTTACACGTAGTTGTAACTGCACGGCCGACATTGCCTGCAAAGAAGAGAAGTACTGTTCAATTGCCAAAATTGGCGACGATCGAAAAAATGTTGCCTTTCTCGGAGATAGTCAGAGACCTCGGATTTGATAAGGGCCCTATACCGAAAGAAAGGCCTGAGCATGTGATCTGGAATAGAAACCTATAATTAGCCTCTGGTTGTGCTGACACGCTGCACGCAGTTCCTGCTTCTCAGCGACGAGCGCTTCCTCGATATGTGCCAAGACTTTCTTCCTATCCAGTCTCCAGTTGGACAAGAAAGTGCTCTCTGGTGTTGCTAGTACAGGGCCCAATTGATTCGTAGACAGGTATCTTCCTTTAACTTTGGGA
The DNA here is from genome assembly GCA_019633535.1 of Tulasnella sp. JGI-2019a. Classification (NCBI taxonomy): domain Eukaryota; kingdom Fungi; phylum Basidiomycota; class Agaricomycetes; order Cantharellales; family Tulasnellaceae; species Tulasnella sp. JGI-2019a. Next base: position 62,157 of record WSUE01000120.1, read on the forward strand.
TCGACGTGGGAACGTGTTTGAGCCTGACGCACCAACTTTCTATGTGACCAACAACAACACAATGAGGGTTCAATCTGCGTGGGGCCACTGGAAAGAGATCAAAGAGATAAGCGCCGCCAAGAAAATCCCGGGGATCTTGTCCATACGCCGCGAAGGTGGTAACCACATGCCGCACTTCAGGCGCCTAAAGGACTATCTGATCGATTTTGCCAACTCGTTGAGATAAAGCCTGCATTATTAAGGCGGGTATTTTGAATGAAAGTGCTCTACCACATTCACACCCTCCCAAGTGACTGTCATACGCGATGAGCTTCACCAACGTCAAGCCCCAGAACAAGAACTTGAAATTGGGCGCCCCCATCTTCCCCGCAGGATTTAAGCTTCCACCCCATCATCCTTTCGTAGCTCCTATACCTCAACCAATTCACGCAGTCATGCCGGTCGTCGTCCCTCCTACCTTCGACTCTGCTCCGGAGCGCGCCCAGGTCATCGCAGGTGTCAAATTGGCTATCCAGAACATTGTGAGTTCAATATCCGGCTACTTGCAGTTGAAGCTTCAGATCTCTGAAGCTGTTCACCTCCCGTGAAGAATGACATAATCGAGGTGCTCAATCATCCCATCGCCAACAAGGGAGATATCATCGATATGGATTATTCTCCGGAGGCCGTGACGACCTTCAGAGCACGGTCTACAGAATGCGATCATGTACGTTGAGCGCGCATCTCTTGATCGTGCCCTTTTGGCTTCAACTCATTCATGCGTCTGAAGAACTTGACCGGAGCATCGGTGACTGCTTCTGCCTGGTTCACTGCCGTCGGCACCCATCTTCAAGAGATCACCAACACGCTTGGTCAAGTCCAAGCACAGATCAATACTGCGGACCAGGGTATTGCGAAGAACACCGCCCTCATTGCAGCCAACGTGAAAGCCATCGCTGAGTTGACGCAGAATATGACCCACGAATCGCAACTCCTTGCTCAGGCGCAGAACAATTTCAACGATGCACAAAGGCGGTTCAATGATGCCAAGGCTGAGCAGGATCGCGTTCGTACGGTAAA